>OX392462.1:122261322-122490867 GCA_947623515.1 Neoascia interrupta
CTGCTTCAAATACTGAAAGCTCTTTTCGCACTCACCTGACCATTTAAACTGTCTTCCCTTTTCGGTCAACTGGTGCAGACATTTGGCGATTCCGGCGAAGTCTTTCACAAATCTTCTGTAATATGTGGCAAGACCGAGAAAGCTCCTTAGCTGGTGTTTGTCTTTTGGAACTGGCCAACTTCTCACAGCTTCAATTTTCCATGGATCTCTTCACTCCATCCGACGATATCACGTGCCGAAGATACTTTATTGGATTGGGTTTTAATTGTGCTCCTCGAAGCCGTGTGAACACATCTCTCAAGTTGTCTCGATGTTCAGCGAAAGTCTTTCCCACAACAATGACATCGTTCAAGTACACCAAACAGGTTTTCCACGTCGAACCATGTAAGACACGTTCCATAAGACGCTCAAAGGTGGCCGGAGCGTTACACAAACCAAATGGCATTACTGTTAACTGCCATAATCCGTTTTCGGTTGTGAAAGCTGTCTTCTCTCTGTCTTCTGGATGGATCTGTACCTGTCAGTAGCCACTTTTCAGGTCAAGGGTGGAAAACCATTTTGCTCCAGAGAGTGTGTCTAAGGTGTCGTGAATTCGAGGCAAAGGGTAGCTGTCCTTCTTCGTGACATCGTTTAGCCTCCGGTAGTCTACGCAGAATCTAGTGCTGCCGTCCTTCTTTTTCACCAGGACAACAGGTGATGCCCACGGACTTTTCGAACTTTCGATCAAACCTTCCTTTTCCATGGTTGATATCATCTCTTCAACCTCCTCGTGTTTCGCCAAAGGAAGTCGTCTGGCAGGTTGTCGGATCGGGTTGGCATCTCCGGTGTCTATGCGGTGCTGTACTAGGTGTGCTCGACCAAATTCTCCATCCTAAGATGCAAATACATCAGCAAACTTACCAAGGAGATCCTTCGCCATGGTTTTCTGCTCTTGATTTAGCTCAGAGCGTCCAAGAATAGTCTTGCATAGTCCTGCCAGTTTTGTTGTCGAGACTGTACTCACAGATTTACTCTCAGTTATAGTCGAAACTACTGCAATGGGTACGCATCTTTCAATCACCTCTCTTTGTCTTAGCTTGACGGTGTATTTGTTCGGGTTCAACACCCTGACCAGTATCATGTTGTTTTTTGGTTCCGTAAGAATTTTTCCCACGAAATATTTCTGGAATTCTTTTTCAATATCTGGCTCAACTAGATAGAATCGGTGGTTCCCAGGATCGCCTTCCAAACGCGCCCAGAGTACTGTCTCTGAAGAGGGCTGCAGAACTTCATCGCTTCTCAGAGTCGCCCGAAGACTCACAGCGTCGTTGTTTCCGTATACCATAAGGATCTCGATGGTTCGATACCTTAATACTTGCATTCGAAGGTACAAAATCACCTCATGTACCTTCATGAAGTCCAATCCTTCATGAAGTCCACCAAGAACGTATGTGAGAAGGTCAATCCCTCTAGTTGTATTTGTAGAAGCACCTCCGCGTATACCTTTGCTGCTTCTCCTGTAGCTGTCTTAAGACTGTAGCAGCTTTTGTTATGCATCCAAGAAGTCTGGACATGTTCTCTTCTGATTATGGAGGCCGTGGCACCCGTATCGATGGTGGCCACACATTTTCTGTTGGCAATGACTGCCTCCACTGTCAGACTTTTGTTGTGGCGTTTTGTTTGTGAAACTTGGATGATGGTCCTGGGGGCGTCGATTCCATCAACCAACTTCTGCCCCGCGAAGTTGGTCCTAAGGCATTTCCTGACTGCTGTTGCTCCGAAGCATGTCCAGGAGGTAAAATCTCGGCCCTGCCAGATGCTTCGTCACTTTGTCTTCTCCTAGAGCAATGTGGGCAGCTTGCTTGCCTTGGTGGATCTCTGCACTGTCGCTGCAGGTATCCCATCTTGTTGCAGTTCCAAAATCTGATTTGTCCTCGAGCGTCGCTTGTGTTTTGTCTTTCGATGTCTACACGTTGACATGAACACTCTACTGTAGCTATTTCCCTGATGCGATGGCTTCCTTGCGAAACTCGATCTGCTGCTTCCATAGTCAGGGCGAATGCCAAAGCCTCAGCGAGCGTTTTCTTGCCATCGATTCCAGCAGCCATTTGTAATTTCCCGTCCGCGATGGCATTTGTGAAGGCATCGGTTGCAAGCTCGTTTATTATTTCCCTGTTGGCATTTGGGTTAGATAAATTCGCTAAACATTCGATGTCCGCTTGCAACTGCTGTAGCGTTTCGGCTCTTGTCTGGCCCTTCGGCGTAATTGCACACGGTAAACTTGTTGCATTAGGTCGTCTCCAAACCTCATTTCAATGGCCGTTGTTTCTCTTCAGGAATGGTCTGCAGCAATTCTGCGGCTGTTCCTCTTAGCGCAAGCGTGAGTGCAATAGACCTTTCTTCGTTGTCGCAATTTTACGTCACAGCGGCAGCTTCGAATTGCGTCTTTTAAATCGGCCATGAAGTTTGACCATCAAAGACAGGAGGCTGCATTTCTTTTCGTCGTGGACCGTCGGGCAAACATTCTCGAACTTTTTTTTTAACCAATTCGAGTTCCTCAGCCAGTTGTTCTACTTCCGATTTGACTTCAGTGAACTTTACCTCCACGCTTTCAATTTTTTGATCTATAGTTTGGAACTTTTCCTCAAGAACTGGAACTGGAACTTTTCCTGCGTTCTGCGAATCGAGATTACTTTCTAGTGCATTCTTTTGTTCAAGAAGCTGCTTTTTCAGAGCATTCTTTTGTTCGTCAAACTTGCTTTCGAGAGAATTCATTTGTTCGTCGAACTTGCTTTCGAGAGCATTCTTCTGATCTTTCTGGCGGCTATCTAGCTTCTCGAATCTCTCGCCCAGATGTCCGAACTTTTCCAACAGCAACTTCATGAAAGCGGGCATTTCATCGGCAGTACTTACTGTGCTTTCTTGCTGGTCTTCTTGAACATCGAACAGCATCGTGTTAGGATCTCCACCTTCCTCAGTAATACTGGCCCGAAGTCGGAACAACAATTCCTTTTTAAGCCCCGATGTCTGGAGGTCTCTTTTACGCAATTCTTCTTTTAGTTCGGATGTTGACAACTGTCCAATTTTGCGACCCATTTTTAATTATCGAAGCACAACTTTCGCGACACAATCAGTTTATATATAATTTTTTTTTGTTTTTAACAGTTTTTCTCAAAAAAATGCACTTCACTTTTGAATTTATCACCGACACTGTTTTTACAGTTTGCACCACAATAGCACAATTAGCTAAAATAGGTGTGAGAAATTCCGCAGTCAAAACTCTATAAGTCACCGACACGCGACGCGGTTTACTATTTTTACACACTATTTTTAACATTAAACTTAAATAAAATTTTATGTATATAAAATATAAATTAAATCATTAAATTACATTATTTAATATTTTACATTAATTATAATATAAAAAGAATTTCAAGCGCCAAATTAACAGTTTTTTGTTAATTTAGACTTAAGGTGCCAATAATTATACTTTTTTTGGTGTTAATAGTTGTATCGGAGGGCCAATAGTTATGCCTTTAGAGTGCCAATAATAAGGGTGGCACTCTAAAAGGCATTAGAGTGCCAATAAGCAGGGTGTCAATAGTTATACCCCTTCGAGTGCCAATAATTATATCGGTAGTAAATGGTAGGCCTTTTTTAATTTAATTATTATAATACTTTTTTACCCTTAATGTTTATGTTTATTAATGTTAAGCAACAAAAAATATTCCATTTAATAATTTGCTATACAAAAGTCTATCGCAACCTAACAAATAAAAAAGTTATATCTGTTCAAACTCAAAATTTCCTTAGGAGTGCCAATTACTGTAGCCTTTACGCTATTTACTTTACTTTTACAATATAAAGACGCAACTTAAGATAAATATTATAAACTTTGTTTCAATAAAACGCGACGCGTTTCGGGATAAATCCCATCATCAGGCTCGATGAATATGCCACTGGGCGTTTTTCTTTTTTAGTTCAAGCGAAAAAAGAAATACAAATCTTGGGCTCTGATTACTCTGAACACAAAAAGAAACACAAATTTTTGTTTGACAGTTCGAGCTCTGCTCTGAACGAAAAAAGAAAAACGCCCACTGGTGTAGTCTGTTCTTGTGCGGTGAGTCATCTCTTGTTGTGTTTTGTGGTCTCTTCACTCGTGCATCATGCTGTCGTTGTGGGTGGTATCGTGGTGGTTTTTCCTATTGTGCAATTTTATGTCTTTCTCCTTCTATATCGTTGTTTGTTCAAGGGCGGTGTCGTATAGTGCGTTTGGTTTTCTTATTAGTTTGTCATTTAAAAGTTTGTCCTGCTCTGTTTTGTAAGCTTTGTAGATTTCAAATTCTTCTAGTGCGTCCAATAAATTGCCTTTCTCGCACATGTGCAGCGGGGCAATATTAGCGTCAAAAGAAGAGTATGTGTGGTTATTTTCCAGGATGAAAAGCGTAGTTTGATTTAGTGTTAGGCCTAGGTATGTGTTCCATGAATATTTCGTGAAAAGTTCTCCCTGATTGTCCAGTGTAGAAGCTGTTGCAGTTGTCGCATTTAATTTTGTAAACACCCGCGCATGTTTTTGTCTCTCTTTTTATAGTCGGTTTAAGTAATTTATGTAAATTATTGTTTGTTTTGAAAGATAAATTAATTTTTAGTGTTTTAAATTCGTGTCTTAAAGTTTGTGGTAACAGATTAGTGTATTCTATTGAAGTGAATTTGTTTGTCGTGTTTTCGTTATTTGAAGTGTTGTTATACAATTTTCTTTTTCTTTTTTGGTGAAGTCTGTCAATTGTAGTAGTGTCGTAGCCGTTTGATATGGCGATCTGTTTAATTATGTTTAATTCATTCAGGTAGTCTTATCGATCCATGGGGACTTTTAAGAGTCGATTAATAAACGCCATTTTTTTTGCGTCAGGTCTAGGAAGTTTAATGAGTTATCGTTTCCCACTTCTGCCGTAAATTTTATATTTTGGCTTATGCTATTGACATAGTTTTTTAAAACGTCAAGTCGTCTAAGGGTTCCATCGAATATTAAGAAAGTGTCGTCAACGTATCTCGAGGATGATATTATGTTTTTGTGTAGAGGATTTTTATTTGTTAGGATATGTTCGTTTTCAAATTGGTTCAGGTAGATGTCAGCATTCCAGTAGGTTAGGTTAGGTTGGGTGGCTGTCCCCGCTGGGCAGGGACACACTAAGACCAAAGGAGGTCCATTGTGATTTCACTTGTAGGACCGGAGTTACCAGCCCGAGGGCCTAAATAATGATTACCCGTTTGGGTGGGAGGGGTCTAGGCGACCAGTGAAGGTATAGACCTGTACCAAAGGTCACCGATCAAGGTTTGATTGGTTGAGACATACCCGAGGCTAATGAAGGCTGGGGGGTAACCGTTTCGGTGTGAACCGCTGTCAGCAGAGTTGACGTGGGCCAGTGAGAGACTTCCTGAAGGAAGGTTTCGTCTCGTAACTGTTGGACTCCAGATGGGAATTTGCCTTGTTGATAAGGATTGGGGAAAGGGGGGGGGGGGTAGCTTGATGTCAAGGAGGAGGTGGGGGGTCGGTGAGGGATAGTTCCTATATGAAAGAAAACCCGGCAGGGACAACCGATTTCGGTATAAGTCCGAACCTGTTGCTTCTCTGCTTAGGATTATCCTCGGGGATCGGATGGTGCAGGGGTAACCGATTCGGTGTGAACCCCTGGTGGGAATTCTCACGCAAGAAGCTGATGTAGGGTAACCGTCTTCGGTGTAAACCCGTACTACAGGCGACTCGCGTTAGAATTTGGGGAAAGGTAGGAGTAACCGAAGCAGTATAAACCCTTACCAGTGAGAATTATGTGTTGGTGGTCCCGTGGAGGGGGAGAGGTGAGGGCAACCGAAGCGGTATAAGTCCACACCGATCCAGCCCTGTAAGGGAAAAACACTGGGTTACAGTGGGGAGGGGAGAGACAGCGGGACAGTTGCACAGAAGATGAACCATGGTCTCTTCTTCCTCTTCATCCCTGCAACTCCTGCAGAAATCGTTGAAGAGAGCACCAAGTCTTCTGGCGTGTCGCCCTACCAGACAGTGGCCTGTGAGGGCCCCAATTATCTTTTTTAGATTCAGCCTATTGAAGGAGAAGAGTCTCTTTGTTTTCCTACAAAGTTCCTACAAGAGCTTATGGGTGCTGCCGGTTCCGTTGTATGAGTCGGGTTGGCATTAGCACCTTCTCTAGCTAGTTCGTCGGCTCTGCAGTTGCATCGAATATCCCTGTGGCCAGGAATCCAGCACAGGGATACGTCGCACCTGACAGCAATCTCGTTGAGAGATTCGCGGCATTACTTTACCATCTTGGATCGTATCGTTGGCGATTCCAAGGCTTTTATTGCAGCTTGGCTGTCTATATAGAAAACAATAGCGCTGCAGTCTACTGAGTTAATTGAAAACAAGGCCGCGGCTTCACGAATGGCTGTGATTTCTGCTTAAAACACACTGCAGTGACCTTTAATAAATTACACAACAGCACCAGGATGTAAAGTCGCCAAAGCGTTACAAAAGATAATCAAAAAAAGTTTCAAAATACAGAAAAACAACAGCATTATCAACCACACACAGCTCATAGACAAAAATGTTAAAAGATACTAACATTTTACCAAAATACAAATTACTATCATTTGACGTAACAAACATGTACACAAATATACCCGTTAATAAAACCATCGAAATAATAAATCATAACCTCACATAACACGCAGTTACTAGCGAGGAACATGTAAAGAAATTGACACTTTTATTTGAAGCCGTCCTCAAACAAAATTATTTCACATTTGATAACAAATTCTACAGACAAGAAGAAGGACTAGCTATAGGCTCACCCCTTAGTGGTCTCATGGCTGACATCTACCTGAACCACTTCGAAAACAAACATCAAATATCCTATATCCTATCCAACAAATATCCTATCAAATAAAAATCCTCTACACAAAAACATAATATCATACTCGAGATACGTTGACGACACTTTCTTAATATTCGATGGAACCCTTAGACGAATTGACATTTTAAAAAACTATAAACCAAATTATAAAATTTACGGCAGAAGAGGACAACGATAACTCATTTAACTTCCTAGACCTGACTATAAAAAAAATTCCAAAACCGGCTAAAATATAAAATATACAGGAAACCGACCACCACAGATATCACCATACATAAAGATTCGCACCACCCATACACACAAAAAATGGCAGCATACATCGCGTTTATTAATCGACTCTTAAAAGTCAATTGACAGACGTCACCGAAAAAGAAAAAGAAAATTGTATAGCAACACTTCGAATAACGAAAACATGACAAACAAATTCACTTCAATAGAATACACTAATCTATTACCACGAACTTTAAAACCCGAATTGAAAAAACTAAAAACTAATTTATCTTTCAAAACAAACAATAATTTACATAAATTACTTAAACCGACTATAAAACAAGTGGAAAGTGCAACAGTGGGTATGCAAAAGCTTCAATCCATCTACGACGGATTGCAAAATACCCGACCATACCAAAAAGAAAACTGCCACGCCTCCAAAAAGTGGGCAGGATATAAAAATATAGCTGTTGAATGCTTTATACTTGGTGGTTGCATACATTTCGGCCTAAAACTCCGCCTTTTTAACTGAAAAAATCACTTTTTTTAACGCAACGCCCACAAAAGTGGGCGGAGGCACATACAATATATAAAGTAAAAGTTAGACAATGCTAATGTCTACAGCTTTTGTTTTATAATTTTTTGTCAAATTTCATATATATTTATTGAAAAACAGTCATTTTAAGCTAAAATCCCTTAAAAAGTGGGCGTGGCCAGCGAAAAAGCTAAATTTTTTTTGATCTCTTAAAGACAATTATAAGGAAATGTTACGTACCAAAAATGAATGCGCTAGCGCCATTGTAACATAGCTAAAATTTGCAAAATGTATTTTTTTTAAATTAGAAATGGTCGCACATACAGGCCTGTAATGGGCGTGTCTGTGGGCGGATTCAGCTTATTTTCAAACTTGATCTGGAGGGCTGGACTTCCAACCAACGCTCAAAATTTCAGCTCTCTGCCTTAAAATTTAAGGCCTAAAAGTGGTTTACATACGAACGGACGGGCGGACGGACGGACGAACATGGCTTAATCGGTCCCATTCATATCTCTAAAAGGTCTTAGGGGTCTACGGTGATCATTTCACTGCGTTACAAACTATACACCAAACTTAATATACCCTGGGTCGGGTATAAACATGCGCGTGTGTTTACAAAATTAAATGCGACAACTGCAAAAGCTTCTACATTGGACAAACAAAGAGAACTCTTCACGAAAGATTCATAGAACACATACCTATTATGCCTAACACTAAATCAAACTATGCTCTTCGTCTCATGGCAAATGACCACACATACTCTTCTTTTGACGCTAATCTTGCCCCCGCTGCACATGTGCGAGAAAGGCAAATTATTGGACACACTAGAAGAATTTGAAATCTACAAAGCTTACAAAAAAGAGCAGGACAAACTTTTAAAAGACAAACTAATATTAAAACCAAACGCACTATACGACACCGCCCTTAAACAAACAACGGTATAGAAGGAGGAAGACATAAAATTGCACAAAAGGAAAAACCACCACGATACCACCCACAACGACAGCATGATGCACGAGTTAGCCCGATTTATCCAGAAACGCGTCGCTTCTTATTGAAACAAAAGATAATCATTTTAATGTTAACTTGCGTCTTTATATTGTAAACGTAAAAAAAATAAATGTCGTATAATTGTTATAACGCATATATTGTTCTTTTAAACAGGCAATTCCAAGACCAAAACAAACTAGAATGCTAAGGGCTAGGTGGTTGCATACATTTTGGACTAAAACCCCGTCATTGTAACAAAAAAATCATTTTTTTCTAAGCCACGCCCACAAAAGTGGGCGGAGATATATATAATATATAGTTATAGTATAGCCGTTTACTCAATATTTTTGCTCCAAATTGAAAAAATGTGCCTTATATTTTATGTAGAAAACGCTTAGTTCAACATTTTGTTTATACAAGACTTTGGGACACGCCTACATTTGGAAGCAGAATTCTAGAAAAACCTAAAATTTTAAAAAACTTAATTTCGACTGGCCTTGAGCCTAATTCAGGAAAGCATGAAACAAAAAAAGTACAGGTTAGATAAACGAGACTTCGTTCCATATTTTGTTCATACAAAGTTTTTAACCAAGCCCCCTTTTAGGGGTCAATTTTTCAAAAATATTGAATTTGAAGCAAAAAGTTTTTACGTACATTTAAGTGTAACTTGGAAATATCTTATAATTAATAGTTTGTAATTAGGAGCGGTCGGACCACGCCCCTTTTCAAAGTTTGCATTACTTATAAAATGTCAAAAATTAACTATGCCATTAGGATTTTACAATGTGGGAAAGGATGGAGTATTCAACGATCGGTTTTACGGACTGTTACTTCTGCATACACACTGTAGCACTTACTCACTGGTTTAAATTGGAGATGGTCCCACATACAGACCTGCAGTGGGCGTGCCTGTGGGCGTCCTTGACGCCTGTAGAGCGTCTGGATTGCTCTATACTAGGGGTCGAGCAATCTAAATCTAATCTTATCGCCTTGTCTAACTTGACCAAAAGGCATTTTAAAAGAAAATTTAAAATAGAGGTTGTCTTACATTGAAGCCAGTTGCTGCCTGGCCATTGGCGGATTTAACCAACTTTCACATTTTGTTTGTTCAAAATAAGAGCCAAGATACGCTCCAAGTTTGAGCGTTCTAGCTCAATTTAAAAGACCTAAAAACTTCACACATACGGAAAGACAGACAGACGCACAGACGGACAGGCAGATGGACGGACGGACGGACAGACGGACATAGCTTAATCGATTCACCTGTTGGTCTCGATCATTTCTTTAAAAGGTCTTAGGGGTCTACGCTGATTATTTCAAAAAAAACTTTCGTTTTTATACCCCATCCATTGGATAGGAGGTATATTAAGTTTGTCACATAGTTTGTAACACGGTGAAATAATAATGGTAGACCCCAAGACGTTAAGGGCATATGATCGAGAACGAATTTTGAACCGAATGAGCCATGTCCGTCCGTCCGTCCGTCTGTCTATATGTCACACGTTTTTAGGCCTTAAGTTTTAAGCTAGGAACCTGAAATTTGGTACATGGGTTCGTTGTCATTCAAAGCAGTACAAGTGCAAAAAATTTTCGAATCCGCCCACAGACACGCCCACAATTGGTGCAATTGTGCAACTACCTCCAGAGCTTTCAAAGCTGTAAGACGTTTAATAGCCTGAAATTTGGTATTTATTATCTCCTGTTTGTTGTAAGATATACAAAAAAAAAATGTTATCGCTTCACATCCCCTAGTGAGCGTGGCATCGATTAGGTTAATTTTACAAATGCATTTTATTCAATATTTTTGTTCCAAATCGAAAAAAATTTACTCAATATATTATGTAGAAAGCACATAGTCCTACATTTCTTTCATACAAAACTTTAAGCCACGTCCACATATGGAGGTAGAATTGAAGAAAAAGCTAAAAAATTTCAGAAAAACGTAGTTTCGGTTGGCCTTAAGCCTAATTTAGGGAAGAATTAAAAAGAAATTAGCGAGTTATATAAGCGGAATTGTTTGCTAGATTTCGTTCATACGAAGTTTTTAGCCACATCCCCTTTTAGCGGTCGATTTTTCAAAAATATTGAATTTAAACCGAGAAATTGCACTATTACGTACATTTAAGCGTAACTTGGGAATATCTGCATTATAACTGATGGCTAGTAATTAGGGGCGGTTGGACCACGCCCTTTTTAAAAGTTTGCACTACTTATAGAATATAAAAAAATAACAATAACATCAGCATTTTACAATGTGGGATAGGATGGGTTATTCTACGGTCCGTTTTACGGGCTGTAACTCTTGCGTAGACACTGTAGCACTTACTCACTGGTTTTGCTTTTGTTTGTCACCGCGTACCCACATACAATATGTGTCTCATTTCGGCAATAAATTCGGTTTTGTTTTTGTTTTAAGCGTATACCGCTGGGCTCTGAGCATCGACCTCGACCTGCACCCTTTGGACGCACACCGATAAATGGATTCTCCGCTCGCATCTTTAGTCGCGTGCGCTGATACGCGTCTTGAAGGTAATTCAATTAAAAATATTTAATTGATTATTAAAATAGTGCGGTCAATAAGGAAAGTTCTTGTTTTTATAATTGTTTATTAAGATTGCACACAGTTTACTTTTAATATATTATGTAGCAAATACTTGCTTCTACATTTGGCTCATACAAAATTTTGGACCACTTCCAGATTTATAGGGAGAATTAAAGAAAAGCTGTAACTTTCCCGAAAAACGACTGCTTTATAGCTTTACTTAAGAAATAATAAGAAATAAAATTCAGCACATCAAATACACCAGACATTATGTATTTTAGATTTCGTTCAAACAAAGTTTTCAGCCACGCCCATCTTTAGAGGTCAATTTCACAAAATTGTTGGAGTGTGCCAAGTTAGTGAAACTTTGATATTTCTGTGCTAATATTGATTTTTGGTTAAGGGAGTTGGATTGGACACGCCACGACCCTTTTAAAAAAAAATAAGCAAAAACTTATAAGGAATAATTTTTTTTTATACCCCATCCCACAGGATAGGAGGTATATTAAGTTTGTCACATAGTTTGTAACACGGTGAAATAATAACGGTCCCCCAAGACCTTAAAGGCATATGATCGAGACCAAATTCTGAATCGAATAAGCCATATCCGTCCGTCCGTTTGTATGTCACACGTTTTTAGGCCTTAAATTTTAAGCTAGGAAACTAAAACTTGGTACATAGGTTCATTATTTTCCGAAGCAGCAAAAGCGTAAAGGTTTTCGAAATCCGCACGTCCACATTCGGTGCAATTGTGCAACGACCTCCAGATCTCTCAAAGCTGTAAGACGTCTTAAAAGCCTGAAATTTGGTATTTATTATCACCTGTTTATTGTAGACACACAAAATAAAAATTTAATCGCTTATTATGTGTATTACTATGTGGCAAACGTATTAAGTTTGTCACACAGTTTGTATCACGGTGAAGTAATAATGGTTAGTTGGTTAGTTTTAATTGACTATTTATTTAGTAATTAATTAAACAATACATAATTCAGTTGTTTTTTTTTTTCTTAGACTAATATGGTTTGGCTTAGGGCCGTCTACCAGATTAACATTGAATTAGTAATATATAACATGATTATTTCGATTTATTATTATAAACATTTGTGCTACGAACTCAGCAGGGATAAATAAAAAATAAAAAGCATGTAATGATTATTCTAAAAATCTTCATCTATTATGCTTGATGTATAACGTAGAGCATTCATGGTGAATTTGTGCAATAGGTCCCAGCCTCAGCCGCCGTTTAAGATATTAAGTGCCTCTTCTACTTCTAGTGCGTGACATCCAAAAAACCTGTATCTGAATTCCTTGAGAATGGGACACACTGCTAGGAAATGCATTACGTCTTCTCGTTCCTTGCGGTTGCAGAGATTACACAAGACTGGGAGGGCCGGGTGGTGTGGAATGAAATTGAGACTTATTAGTTCTCCCATTATTTTAAAAATCGTGCTTATCACTTCATTAGAGTTTGCATTAGTGAAATACGTCCTGTCGTTTAGAAAATAATACACTTGCCTGTAGTAGATTCTGTATTGCGATTGTTGAGCCTCATTTTTAAATTTGTCGTACAGTTTTTTGCCGGTCTTTTCTAATAAAGTCATAAACTTTTGGTTTAGAAGCGTAGGTTGTTCATTTGGTGAAAACTGCAGATTTAAACCACATTCGGATGCAAGTGTGTTAGTGTTTAGTAAATAGGATAGTACTATCCTGGAAATACGCTCCTGGTCCATTGCCATAACTCTTTTAACATACTCGAAGTGGAGTTTAAGGGTATTCAAAAATAGTGGTGGCATTCTAGTTTCCAGAGGGAGCATGTATGTTGGTGTGCTTGTGGGTAATTTAAATATTCGCTTGACGAAGTATCGAAACAGCTTTACCACCTTCTCAAAAGAACCATAACCCCAGACTTGCGCCCCATATAGCAGGATAGATGTTGCGGTTGTTTGAAATATTTTTTGCTTGGACGCGTGGGAAATGTGTTTGTTGATGAAGCAGTTTTTCCAGATTATTGAAATTGCTCGTTTGGCCTCTGTTAATTTATTTTGGAGGTGCTTATTCATGTTCAAAGTAGATGTTATCGTTACTGCGAGATACTTGTATTCACGAACAATATCTATGTCATTTCTTTGGAACGTCCACTTCTCGGTTCAAGAGTATCTGCCTCCGCCATTCCTAACAATCATCACCTTCGACTTTGCAAGATTAACTGTCAAGTTCCAGGTTCTACAATAGCTTTCAAGCCTGTTAATCATAAGCTGTAAGCTAACAACAGAATCAGCAAGGAAGACAATATCGTCTGCAAACATTAAAGCCGAAATTTTAGTTCCATTAAATTCGATACCTCCTCCTACTGCGTCTAATATATCATTTATATACAGAGTGACAGAGTGAACAGTAATGTACTCAGAACGCAACCCTACTTTACACCCATAGTCGTTATGAAATATACCGCGACCCCTGCAAGGTCGGGGTTAGAATAGCCTTGAGGTAAGGTATGCCTGTCGTAAGAGCCGACTAAAATCCACCAGAAGAAATATTCTTTAATGTTTCAACGGATGCTGTCGATGCTGCTCCATTTGGGGCAACTTTTGGCAGTAAGGTTTTAACTTATAGATGAATCTGTAGGTTAAATTAAAATCCAGAAGCGTCTGTCACACATTGTGCGGCTCACTGTTCGGCGTCGGTCTCCAAAAGGGCGGCTGTATTTAAAAATGAAAATAGAAATGACTTACCTATTTCTCATAAAAACGACAAGTTAAAAAAAAAAAATGGCAATGAACAAAACGAAAGATTTGATTACGCCAGGTGGCAGCCCAGCTATGCTGGAAAATCCACCCTCTTCGGAGGCAGGCTCTACGGATTCTGGAGAGAGCCTATTATTGCTTATAAATCCTTTTGAGAAAAGGACAAAACTAAATCGATCACGACCACCGAGATCGAAAAAGCAGTCCACCGGTAAACCAGAACTCTGTGAAAATTAAGAGCTTAGAAAAGGAGAATAATGAATACCGAGCTAAGCTTACTGAAATGGAGCGACTCTTCCAAGATCTAAAAATGGAAGTTGACTCTCTGCGAAAAGAAAACGAGGATATTAACAACACTCGTTTAACGAAAGACTGTGAGGTAACGAAAGAGTGTGTAACACCGAACCGACCAGCAGTCGAATACTTCACGGACGAGGACGAACTTGCACTTGAGACCAAGTCAGTCTTAAGGAAAAGGTCTAGCAAGAAGCGAAAGGCGAATTCCTCTCCCGAAGTAATACAAAAAGAAGATAAGCCCTCTGGCTCAAACAAGGCTAAACCAGAAGCGAAAATTCGTCCACCTCCCGCAATAAACATCGCCGGGATAGCAGACTTTGGGAGATTGCACAACCTTCTTGCAAACACGGTGAGAACAGAAAACTATAAGCTTACCTCGCACCGAAATAACGTGTGAAAAGTAAATGTTGACAACGCCGATTCCTATCGCGCACTGTCTCTTAGACTGAATGCAGAAAGAATCGAGTGGTATACTTATCAAAATAAGTACGAAAAACCACTGCGAGTCATTGTAAGGGGGCTCCACCCATCATGTGCAAAAGAAGACGTTGTAAAAGACGTAAAAAATAAAGGCCTTAAAATTATTGATGCCGTCAATATCATTAAAAAGGAAAAGCAACGCACGGAAGGAGAAAGAGACACTGTGATCAGACGCGGCCTTCCAATTTTTATGCTCTCCTTTGAAAGAACTGAGAGCATAAGCGATATTTATAAAATAAAAATGATACTTAACATCAGGGTTAAAATCGAACCCATGCGAAAGGGCAATAGACTGATACCACAGTGTAAGCGATGCCAAGAATTCAGGCACACAAGTGCCTACTGCCAAAAAGAACCACGTTGCGTGAAATGTGCCGGAAAACACCTGTCAACAGAGTGCAAAGTTGACATAAAGGCTCCAGCAGTTTGCGCCAATTGCCACGGAAACCACTCCGCGAACTATCGAGGATGCGAAGTAGCCATAGAGCTGCAAAAGGGACGAGAAACTCTTAAGGAAAATACTAGAGGTCAGAATCAAAGCCTAGGACGCCAAAAACCTGCTGAAACTTTTAAGCCAAAGACTTAAAAGACGCCAAAGCCGATCAAAAGTGGAAGATTGGCAAAGGAGGCGTCGACAAAAGGCGTAAAAGCTCCACAAAAGAGCGGCGCCAGTTCAAGTGCAGCGGAGACACCACCACTGGTCGGACCGAAATCATACGCATAGGTTACGGGCGAACGAAAACAAGGCAAGATCGCCCACAACAGATGCAGTGTCTCAGATCCTCGCTGTAATCTTGGAGAAACTTGAGGATCAGACTAAAATCAACAAAGTTATATTTGACAAACTGAGCAAGCTCGAGTTTAAGCCTCGAAAAAATTACAAGAGAACATGAATATGATACAGTTATTTAAAATACTAACATGGAATGCAAACGGCCTTCTGAATAAAATAGACGAACTAGAAGTATTTCTACGGAAAAACAATATTGATATTTGCATGATTACGGAAACTCACCTTAAAAACGGGTCCACACCCAAACTCAAAGGTTACAATGACTATCACGCACATCACCCTTCGCAAAATTCAAGAGGAGGATCCTCCCTCTTCATTAAGAACTGCATAAAGCACTTCAAGAACACAGAAATTGAGCTAGACTCTATGCAGATCAGTTCAGTTTCTGTAAAAATTGACTGCTCAGATTATAACATTGCATCTTGTTATTTCCCGCCAGGATATAGACTGGTGGAAGACGATCTTGATCGTATGTATGACTTCATTGGGTCCAATTTTATCATTGGGGGTGACTTTAACGCGAAGCATACTTTTTGGGGCTCACGATGCAATTCAACAAGAGGCAGATTACTGTACAAAAATAGTATGAAGCGTGGGGTGGACTTTTTCTCCACGGGTAAGCCAACATATTGGCCAACCGATAGGAATAAAAAGCCTGACCTTGTCGATTTTTTCATCGCTAAAGGGTACCCCAAATACCTTACGCGAATTGAAGAGTGTTATGATCTTTGCTCAGACCACTCAGGAGTTATCTTGAGGATGGGTGGAAGACTGGCGAAAATAGAAAGAGCTCCTAGATTAGCTAGCAAAAACATGAACTGAGACGGCGGATAGGAGCTCAAACCACTCGCTATGGAAAGTAGTTAAGTCTATCAAGAAACCTATAATCCACTCGGCACCAATAAAAAAAGCTAACGGCGAATGGGCAAGAGAAGACAAAGAGAAAGCGAATTTGTTTGCTGAACATTTAGAAGAAACATTCAAGCCTTTCGACGGTCCGCCGTTGGCTGACATTCTAAACAACAACGGGGAACCTGATAGCTTTAGAATGAAAAAAGTTTCGTTAGCTGAACTCCGACAGACAATTAGCAAACTTAAAAATAATATAGCCCCGGGTTACGACCTGATCACTGGCGAAATATTAAAAGAGCTACCAAAAAAGGCATTAGTCAAGCTATTTTATATGATAAACGCTTCTCTTAGACTTCTATACGTTCCAAGACAATGGAAAGTTGCTGAAGTCATTATGGTTCCAAAACCGGGGAAATGCGCAAATGATAAAAAATCTTATAGGCCCATATCGCTTCTGCCGATAATATCGAAAGTATTCGAGAAACTTCTACTGAAGCGATTACAACCAATAATTGCAGAAAGACGCTTGATCCCGGATCATCAATTCGGTTTCAGACCTAACCATTCCACAATAGATCAAGTCTACAGAATAACGCATGAAATTGAAAAAGCCTTAGAAGGGGAAAAAATATGTTCAAGTGCTTTCCTCGACGTATCGCAAGACTTCGACAAGGTATGGCACGAGGGCTTGAAATATAAGCTACGGCAAAAATTGCCGTAAGACATGTTTAAAATATTGGAAAATTATCTTGAAAGCAGACTCTTTCTTGTTAGGTGTACTCGAGTTTCAAGCAAATTCGGGCTGGCGTACCCCAGGGAAGCGTCCTCGGTCCGACCCTGTTCCTGCTCTACACAGGTTTCTGCTCCTGGCCACGTTTGCGGACGATACGGCCATCCTGGCAACAGGTGAATCAGTCGAGTCATGAACGAGAAACCTCCAACGAGCATTGGACAGAATTTGTGTCTGGACGAAGACTTGGCGAATCGCTCTTAACGAGAACAAGTCTACGCATGTGAATTTCACTTACAGAAGGGTTAACAATTTGCCTCTGTTCATAAATTCTGCACAAATACCTTATGCAAATGAAGCGAAGTATCTAAGGATGACACTGGACGCTAAACTAAGGTGGAAACCACACGTAAAGAAGAAGCGTGACGAGCTCGAGATTAGGCTCAGGGAAATGTATTGGCTTATTGGAAGATTTTCGAAATTAAGCACATATAGCAAACTGCTCTTGTACAGGCAGGTGTTAAAGCCGTCCTGGACATACGGTATACAACTTTGGGGTTGTACCAAGCCGAGCAACATGTCCATGTTGCAGACTTTCCAAAACAAGACACTAAGAGCAATTGTGCATGCTCCATGGTATATTAGGAATAGCGATATTCACAGAGATTTAGGAATAGCTACCGTGGGCGAAGAAGTAACAAACTTCGCTCGAAAGCTAAATGCTCGTCTTCATGTTCATTGCAACAATGAAATGATCCGTACTCTAAACGAGACTCTTAACGATGTTAACAACGAGCGACGACTACAAAGAACAAGACCCTTCGATCTAGCGACGTAGGGTGAAGCCGCTTGAATGAACGGCTTAGTAGGTGCATTCACTGGAAAGCAACCTATCCAATGCGATTAACACTATGGAAGCGTAAACTACTTGTTAAGTTAACTTAGTTGTAGTCAAGAAGTATTATGAGAGAGCGAAAATTTACTACTATGAAGTGCGTTCTGGCAGTTTCATAGTGTCTCTCAAAAATGGGTGGCTTTTTTGCACGTGGAAATCGGGCATAACCAATATCGGCTACTTCGGTATTATGTACCTGCTATAGAGGGCGTATTGATATCTTTGAAAGGTTTTGGAGTTTTAGGCTCCGTCCATCCTAGTATTCAAAAAAAAAAAAAAAAAAAAATGAAATCTTCAGAGATGTTAGCTCCATCCCACACACACGCTTTATTGTTCATGCACATAGCTTTTAAAATATTGATGATTTTAGTTAAGATTCCAAGTTTATACAACTTGTAATAAAGGGCTTCTCGGGAAATGGAATCGAAAGCTGCCCGGAAGTCCACGAAAAAAGTGTACAGCTTCTTATGCCTTCTTTTATAAGTAAGCGCTATATTGTAAAGCGAAAAAATTTTATCTACAGTTGAGTAATTTTGTCTAAACCCCGCTTGGCATTCGTGCAAAATGTTTCTGCTATCAACCGAGTGAGTAAGCCTTTAGAAAATTACTGAGCTAAGTAGCTTGGCCGATGTATTTAAAAAGGATATGCCTCTGTAGTTAGCTGGATTATTGTGGTCACCTTTTTTATACAGAAGGAAAATTATGGCTTCGTTGAAGCTAGCTGGGACTTCTGTAGTTTGAATTCATAGACCAGGGCTTGCATTAATTCGGCCTTAAACTTTTTGTAGAATTCAAAAGATATACGGTCTTCACCTGGAGCTTTGCTCTTTTTGCATTTCACGATGGCATCTCTTACTTCTGCTTAGCTCAGCGGGGCATCAAGGAGATCGTCATGGAAGAAGGGTGCTGCGTACAAAACGAATTCAGTGGTGCATTAAGCAGGTTCATGAAGTGGTGTCTTAACTGCTCTGCTTGTAGTCCGGGTGCGATGAAATTTTTTCTGCCATTTATAAGTTTGACCGCTTTCCAAAACTCAGTTGAAGATTTAGCTTCATTTATGCACCAAATGTTTTGATAAAAGAAAGTTTCCTTTTTTGCATGACAAAGGTCCTTAAAGTTTTTATTTCCTACTCTGTACAGAGTTTTAAAGACGTCACTGTTGTTCGTTCTGAGTAATCTCAGTAGTGCAAAAGAGTTTTCCCTAGCCTTCATGCACTCTTTGTCAAACCATTTTTGCTTCCTTAATCCTTTAGTACAGCTCCCCGAGACGGTTGGGGGGGTTACTGCTTTAATGATCTTTGTTAGTTCGTCGATTGTTGGCACGATGTTTAAAGATGACAACTTCGCGAGCTCACTGCTAAGATTTTCCTGGTAGATGTCCCTAAGCCCATCTTTCCACATCAATAGATGTGGAACGTAGACTTCGAGGGGCATATGATCCGAAAATGTCGTCGCTGCTACTTTAAATTCACTCAAGTAGGAATACCAAGCTCCTGTTACGAGACAATAATCGATAACGGAACCTGCCGTTCCACGGAGAAACGATAATTCGCCAAAATAATCAACGTCACAGCTTCCATTTAATACTCCGCAGTCGTAAGCATCAGCTAGGTCCAAAATTTTAGTGCCTCTGTTGTCACAGATTTCATCTTTAGACTTACGGTAGGCGTATATATTGGTTCCAATGAGCCCACTCGCAAAAATATTTTGAAAAAGCCCAATCCTACCATTGAAGTCCCCAATGAGCATTAAGTTGGTTGACCCAAGACTATTAAGAGTATCCTTCAACTGGTCGTAATCACGTTGCCACTGGCTCTGATTTAAATATATTGGAACTATGTAATATATATCGAATACGTAACTTTCGCCCAATTTTTTAAAATATGCCGACACCCCGATAAGTTTTTTACGGTAGGCTAAAAGCATCCCACCACTTCCTCTCCCAAAAGAACTTGTTTTTACTGCCGGAATCCGATTTAATTCATAATTATTCAAAAAAATTTTAAATTTGATATGTTTAAAATCCAATACGTGAGTCTAGTAAAAAAAATATATCGAAATCTCTTATGTAATTCCAAAAAATCTACAAATATTAACTTATTTTTTAATCCTGCTACATTATAACTTAAGATTTTCAAATTTGCCATTTTTTCGTTGGTCTGGTAGACGGCGCGAATCATTAAGCTGCGCCATCTATGCGTGGACCTACATGCGCTCTGATTTGGCTTACAGCGGCTGTCCCCATTGTGGTTGCATCTATATTGTTTACATTTACTTTTCTTGCACTGACAGTTTGAAGTGACACTGACGCTTGACACGCGTTGTTTTGATTTGGTGCTCCATTTAAGAAAATAGTTAATTCCGCGGGTATTTCTCCGAGAATTGATTCTATGCTTTCCATGCAGTCCTCGCGTCCACATTTTAATCCAATGCTTAGGTCCCATGTGAATAATTTATCCGCAGCGTATATCCTATCGTCCCTCAGCGAAATCTTTGTGTGAGGATGTTTCTCCCGAAGCATTTTCGCGACCACAAACAGCTTGGACCTTCTTTGGCGTACTTTCTGTGGGATGTCTGTGTGTACTCAAATTTGCGTGCCCTTTAGCCTCCTTGCAATTCGCAGTACATTGATGGCGGTGCCTCGCGAGTTTAAATTGACAATAATAATTGCAGTTCGCGCGTCTTGAGCTGCTACGCTGTAGGCAGACTCGATATCCGAGTCCGATCCGTTTTTATCCAGCTGTCCAGCACAGATCGACTTTGCCCTCTCTGACACGTCCGTATTGGCATCATATGGGAGATGAACAACAACATTAGATTCTGTATTTTTTGCAGTAATTTTTCAAGCTGTGATTCCAAGATGTTGTTTTTTTGCTCCAATTCAGTAAATCTGATAGAAATTTCATAATATTGTGCCTTAAGTTCTGCTATTTCCGAAAAAGCAGGTTAAAGTTGGACTCGGATAGCAGCTCCTTGACCAACGCTCTGGACAATGGACAACAACTGGACAATGGTGACGGAATCCATTTTCAGATTAGCAGCTTTTTCTGCAGGACGACGTTTTTCAGTGCTAGGATGGTCCGGCGAGGTGTCTTGCAACACTCTTTTGTTCATTTATTGAGGTTAGGTTCTTGTAATTCTTGAGTTGGTCAGCTTATATTTCTTATTACTAGGACTTACTCAGTTTTTTTATAATTGAAGGTGTAAATTATATAGTTCAATGCAGACAATATTTTTTTTTCTGTTTGCACTTTTATTGACTTATTAATTAATTTTCCGAGGAGATAGTCCGGGAATAAACCACTTTGACAGATCCACAAATGTCAATCAAGTAATAATGGTAGGGCATATGATCGAGACTGAATTCTTAACCGAATAAGTCATGTCCGTCAGTCCGTCTGTCTGTGTTTCACACGTTTTTAGGCCTTAATTTTTAAGCTAGGAAACTGAATGGTATATAAGTTCATGGTTATCCAAATCCGCTCACAGACACGCCCACATTCGGTGTAATTGTGCAACCATACCGTCCGTCTGTCCCTTCTGTCTGTCGGTCCGTCCGTCCGTCTGTCTGTGTGTCATACGTTTTTAGGGCTTAAACTCATCCGAAGCAGCACAAGTGTTAAATATCTTTAAATCCGCCCACAATCGGTCTAAATGTGCAACTACCTCCAGAATTTCAAAGCTGTTAGACGTTCTAAAAGGCTCAAATTAGGCATTTAGGATTTCCTAACGAATACAAAAAAGAAAAATTAAATTGACACACCTCCTCCAGTGGGCTTGGCATCTATTTTAAGGGTTGTATACATAATATTTGTGCTCAAAATTGAAAAAAATTTGCTTATTTGATATTTTATGTAGAGTTAGTTCTTAATTTTGTTCATATAAGACTTTGGGCCCCGAGGGAAGATTGAAGAGAAGATTGGAGGGAGAATTGAAGAGAAACCTAAAATTTTCCAGAAAAACGCTATTTCGACTGGCCTTAAGCCTAATTTGGGAAAGCATGAAAAAACTAGTGGGAGGGTAACAATCCGCTTAGGCGAATCGTTGGATACCCCATCCCAATTGACCACTTTCAAGCTCCGAGTTGTGTCATAAAACTTGGTTGTTAAATTTCAATTTCTATGAACATCAACTGTATTTATAATTTCTCAGTTAAAGAATCTTCTCCCTTAAGAAGGGCCGTGGCGTCCACCCCTTTTCATCGTTTTTATACCCCATCCCATAGAATAGGAGGTATATTAAGTTTGTCACTTAGTTTGTAACACGGTGAAATAATAATGGTAGACCCCCAAGACCTTAAGGGCATATGATCGAGACCGAATTGTTAGTCGAATGAGCCATGTTCGTCCGTCCGTCCGTCAGTGTGTCGGTAGTTTTTAGGCCTTAAATTTTGAGCTAGGAACTTCAAACTTGATATCTGTTCTTTCTATGTCCCGGAGCAGTACAAGTGTAAAAATTTTCAAAATCCGCCCACTGACACGCCCACTTTACTTAATAGCATGAAAGTTCAAAGTTGTCGTAGGAAGCTGAAATTTGGTACGCGTTATTCTAGCTTAAGTATATTGTGATTGGCATTTAAGAAAAAAGCAAAAACCGCCCTCTTGGGCGTGGTCATGTATAATATGTATTCTAATAAACGGTTTTATTTGATATATTTGCCTTAAATCCAAAAAACTTGGACCATAAAATCTTCAGTAATGTACGTAAGCTATCAACTCAAATGAATAAATCTTTGCCCACTTTTGGGGAAGTTTTTAAGTATAAAGGCCTAAAAACTACCGACACACGGACGGACGGATGGACATGGCTCATACGACTAACAATTCGGTCTCGATCATATGCCTTAAGGTCTTGGGGGTCTACGGCGATTATTTCTTTATGTTATAAACTATGAATCAAACTTAATATAACTCCTATCCTATGGGATGGGGTATAAAAAAATTAACAGGTTTTGTAAATAAGACTCTATATCAGATTTTATTCGAACCAAGTTTTTAGCCAAGCCCACTTTTAGGGTTCGATTTTTAAAAAATATTGAAGTATAACCAAACCAGTGAGTGAGTGCAACAGTGCGTATGTAATAGCTTCGGTCCGTTACAGGCGGTATACCCTATTCCTATTCTCTATTTCATTCCTATTATCCTTTCCACTCCTATTTTCGTTTCCATTCCTATTTTCCTTTCCATTCCTTTTCTCCTCTCCATTCCTATTCTAGTCTCCATTCCTATTCTACTCTCCATTCCTATTCTCCTCTCCATTCCTATTTCCCTCTCCATTCCCATTCTCCTTTCCATTTCATTTCTCCTTTCCATTCCTATTCTCCTTTCAATCCGTTTATTTTCTTGTTTTCCATTCCCGTCCCGTTACCCTTTGCATCATTATACCCTATTCCACCGGAATGGAGTATATTAAGTTTGATTCAGGGGAAAATATAACATAGAGAAATAATGACGATAGACCCCCAAGATCTTAAGGGCATATGATCGAGACCGCGTTCTGGGTCGAATGAGCCATGTTCGTCCGTCAGTCTGTCCCACCGTATATCACCAATTTTTAGGCCATAAATTTTCAGCTAGGAAGCTGAAATTTTGTATGTAAGCACACTTTCATCCGAAGTTATACAAGTGTTAAATTTTTTTAAAATCATTCTAAAGACACGCCCACAATCAGTCTAAATGTGCAACAACCTCCGGTGCTTCCAAGACTGTAAGACAACGTGAAAAGCTGAATTTTATTATTCAGCGTCTTCTAATAACTACAAGTTATAAAAAATAAAAATAAAGTCCGCAGACCGCCCTTGTAGACTTGGCATCGATTGAAAGTGTAATCTATCAAATGTAATTTACTCAATATTTTTGTTCCAAGTCGGAAAATTTTTGCTTAATATATTATGTAGAATTATATATATATTATGTATTATTTTTTCTTAACATAGTATGGGAGTTATAGTGCCCATTTTCAAAAAAGGGAACAGGAGAGATTGCGCCAACTATAGGGGCATATCTCTCTTGAATCTTCCGGGAAAAGTATTCGCGAAGGTGTTGGAAACGCGTTCCAGAGCTGTAATCGAGCCTTTGTTGGAAGAACAGTGCGGCTTTCGGCCTCTCAGAGGCACAACCGACCAGCTTTTTACTCTGAAGGTTATTCTTGAGAAGGCCTGGAAATATGCCAAACCGGTCTATGCGTGTTTTGTAGATCTGGAAAATGCGTATGACAGAGTCCCTCGGGATACACTGTGGAGAGTTTTGCAGGACTATGCGCTGAGTGGGCCTCTTCTGAGAGCCATCCAGTCTTTGTATGGAAACTGCAGAAGCTGTGTACGGATAAATGGCGTCAAACTCCATCGTTCGCATGCCCCCTAACAGATTTCCTAGACAGGTCATGCTAGCCGAGATGCGAGCGCGTCGCCCCCCTGGTAGGCCAAGAAACAGGTGGTGGGATCAGGTAAGGAACCTCTCTGAGTCCCGCCTGGGGAGTGTGCCGGAGTCTCTTGAGTTGGTGGCGGAGGATCGAGAAGGAAGGAAGCATCATTTAGCCACCCTCACTCCGCGACCCTTTTGAAGGATAAGCGGCATTCGAAAATGATGATGATGATGATGGTGATGATGATATTATGTAGAAAGCACTTTTTTTTAAATATCTTTCTTCGACTCTTTTTAAGCCTAACTTAAGTAAGGATAAGAAATAAAATTAAGCACATTAGCTCCACCGGATTCTATACTAGATTTTGTTCCTACAAAGTTTTTGGCCACCCCCATGTTTAGAGATTGATATTACGACATTGTTGAATTTTACCTAGAAAATTACATTTTTGGCATCGAATTAAAGAGTAATTGTTCAAATGCCATTTATTCAATATATTTGTCCCAAATCGAAAGATTTTTACTTAATATGTTATGTAGAAAATATTAAGTTCTACATTAGGTTCATACAAAGTTTTCGGCCGCAGCCATACTTAGAGGCATAATTCCATAAAAACATATAAATTTCTAGAAAAACATGGATTTCGATTTTTTTAGCTTTACAAAGTATAGAATAAGAAATAAGATTTAATACATAAAGAACAGCGGATACTATTTCAGATCTAGTTCGTACAAAGTTTTCGGCCACGCCCATCCTTAAAGGTCGATTTCACAAAATTCTTGAATTGGTATAAAACAAGTGGGAAAGTGCAACAGTGGGTACACAAAAGCTTCAATCCATCTACTACGGATTGCAAAATACCCAACCAAACCAAAAAGAAAACTGCCACGCCTCCGAAAAGTGGGCGGGATGTAAAAATATAACTGTTGAATGCTTTATACTCGGTGGTTGTATATATTTCGGCCTAAAACTCCGCCTTTTTAACTAAAAAAATCACTTTTTTTAACGCCACGCCCACAAAAGTGGGCGAAGGTACATACAATATATACATAGAAGTTGGAAAATTCTAGTATCTACAGCTTTTGTCATAGAATTTTTTGTCAAATTTCATATTTATTTATTGAAAAACAGTCATTTCAAGCTAAAATCCCTTAAAAAGTGGGCGTGGTCAATGAAAAAGCTAAAAAAATTTGACTACCTTAAAGACAATTCTAAGGCAATGTTACGTACCAAAAATGAATGTGCTAGCGCCATTGTAACACAGCTAAAATTTGCAAAATGTATTTTTTTAAATAAGAGATGGTCGCACATACAGGCCTGTAGTGGGCGTGTCTGTGGGCGGATTCAGCTTATTTTCAAACTTGATCTGGAAGACTGGACTTCCAACCAACCCACGAAATTTCAGCTCTCTGCCTTAAAATTTAAGGCCTAAAAGTTGTTTACATACGGACGGACGGACGGACGGACATGGCTTAATCGATTCTCCTGTCGGTCCCATTCATATCTCTTAAAGGTCTTAGGGGTCTACGGTGATTATTTCACTGCATTACAAACTATAGATCAAACTTAATTTCCCTGGGTCGGGTATAAAAATTACAGTTTTGCGTACGTTTTAGCCGCAAACTTGGATATTTCTATGCTAATATTGATTTTCAGTTAAAGGGGTTGGACATGCCACGCGCCTTTTGTAAAAAAAAGTAAACAAAAACTTATAAGGAATAATTTTTTTTTCTATTTAAAATGATGCAAATGGAAAACAAGAAAATATACGAATGGAAGAAAGATGGTAATGGAAAGGAGAATAGGAATGAAAAGGAATAAAGGAATGGAAAGGAGTAAATGCACTTTTTCACCGCCCGCAATATCGACCACGCCCGAAAAAAAAAACCGATTTCTCGGAAAGTTGACTCCGAATGGAAAAACAGTTCTAGGACAAATATTAAAGATATAACCATTTGCTAAACACAAAGTTTTTAGGTCCGCCCACTTTTAACGGGCGTTTTTAAGAAAAACCTTTTTTTTCTGTAATAATTTTCGCTTTTACTGTATTTTCTCATGATTCTAACGAAATTTCAATTAGTTGATTTTAATTTTAAACCCATGCCCAATTGGAGGCGTGGCCTATACAAATTATATATCAATTCGGGCCAAGAAACTTTAAGATTCGGTGTTACATGGTACATAGGTTCGTGTGTTGTTCACTGACAAACTCTTGCACTTACTCACTTGTTTAAAATAATAGAAGGTCGCACATACAGGCCTGTAGTGGGCGAGTTTGTGGGCGGATTCAGCCTATTTTCAAACTTGATCTGAAAGACTATCAGGACTTCCAGTCAACTCATCTACTTTCACCTATCTACATTAAAGTTTAAGTCCTAAAAGTTGTTTAAAGGGCGGGCGGACGGACCTGGTTCATTCGACTTACAATTCGATCTCGATCATACGCCCTTAAGCTTTTGGGGGCTACAAGCTTTGAATCAAACTTAATACACCTCCTATCCTATGTAATGGGGTATAAAAATGAAGAAGAACTGACGATGACGCCAACTCCACAGAAGCCTTTCAATATAGTATTAATAGATACTATAGGTCTACTGCCAAAATCAGCAAAGTGTAATGAGTATTTCGTTACGTTAGTGTGTCAACTAAGTAAATATCTTGTCGTAATACCAATAGAACACAAACAAGTGAGTAAGTGCTAGAGTTCGTTTGTGACAAACTTCTACCTATATACCCGACCCTATATACCGTGTATTACTTAATCTTAATGTTTTCTGGACTTGATTCATGTATTATTTGTATAGGCCATGTTCCCAAAAGTGGGCCTTGGCTAAAAATCAAAATCTATTAGTTTTAACTTGTAATTTCTGTACTGAAAATTATTTAGTAACAAACCGTTTTTCCTAAAAACGCCCCTTAAAAGTGGGCGGAGCTCAAAACTTTGTATGGAGAAAACCTTGAAAATAGAAATAGCTTTAATACTGGAGTAAATTTTCCTATAAATCGGGTTTTTAAAGATCTTGCATGTTAAAAGTGAGCATGGTCGAATTTTTGCCTTCTTAAAGGTTTTGGGCCATTTTTGCTCTGTACCAGAATTTGAGTTCCTACGCCTTGTCTTACTTGACCAAAAGGCATTTTGAAAGAAAATGTGAAATAGAGGCAACCTTTAATTGAAAAATTCGTAAGTCCGCCAACCGCCACAGCCAGTAGTGTCCGGGTCGGATTTAACCAATTTTTACACTTTGTCTGTACAAAATAATAACCAAGATACACTCAATCCTAATAGGTACTAGCTCAATCTTCAAGACCTAAGAACTTCACACATAAACGGACAGACTGACATGGCTTGATCGATTTTCCTGTCGGTCCCATTTATATATCTAAAAGGTCTTAGGGGGTCTACGGTGATTATTTCACTGCGTTACAAACTTACATCAAACTTAATATACCCTGGGTAGGGTATAAATATGCGCTTAATTTTCTTACTTACTTTGCATAAGGTGAATGATTCTTATACACTCCAAAAGGCGAACAAATTTTTATTGTCATATTATTCCACATTGCAATGTCCTCCGTGTCCGACACAATGGCAGCTGGCGTGGCGCAGATTATTGCAAGTACCCATATAAGTGCCGCTGTTAGTACAGTCAAGGGACGAGTCTAAAGGGGAAAAATAACGCAAAATAAGATAGAGACTTTTTATTTTATTTTTGGATTGTATTACCTGAAGTTTTCTTAATGGGTTTACGATAGCACAGTACCTTTCACCGGATAGTGCTGTAAGTGTAAACACTGACACTCCAATTGAAATATCCTTAGCGCATTCAGTTACTCGGCACAGTGTTACACCCCATGGCCATGACTCTACTGTATATAAAACAGAAGCCAAAGGTACGCAAATTATAATCACGAGCAGATCCGCCAAGGCTAACGATAATATGTATCTGCAATGAGTACGTATCTTATTAATTATAAATCTCCAGTTACATATTATATTTTGATGATAATTATTTTACTCCATCCCATAGGATACGAGTTCCCTTACAAGCCCGAATTATTTTGGGCGGTACAAAATTTGAGGACTTCTGGTTGTTGGTTGAGACTTGAATATCAACTGGATTTTTTTTAAAGCTTTAAAGCTTTTAATATATATAAATATTTTAAAATACAAAATTTCAGGCTTTTAAGACGTCTTACAGCTTTGAAAGCTCTGGAGGTAGTTGCACGATTGCACAGATTGTTGGCTTGTCTGTGGGCAAATTCGAAAATTCTTTACAATTGTAGTGCTTCGGATAACTATGAACCTACGTACCAAATTTCAGCTCAGCTGCCTGTGTGACGTACAGACAGACGGACGGACGGACATGGCTCATTCGATTCAGAATTCGGTCTCGATCATATGCCCTTAAGGTTTTGGGGGTCTACCATTATTATTTCACCGTATTACAAACTATGTGACAAACTTAATATACGTCCTATCCTATCGAATGGGGTACAATAAAGAGAGAATGCCAGGAGCATCTATGAGACCGAGAAGTAATTATTGAATAAAGATAAGATCATTATTGGAACGTCTTTGGGAAAGACTTTGGAGGTTCAGTGGCTTAAGCCGCTGAGTGTATGGAGGAAGGATTTTTGGATTTCCCCAGGGGAAGACCTCTAAAAGCAAAGCGGATGAATCTTCGCTGAAGATATTCAAGATGTGGACGAACAAAGCTGTTGTAGAGTGAGAGAGTTATATACGGATCGTTAAATTCTTTGGACCACTGCTTGATTTATTTTCGATGTAGTTTATGTGCTCGGAAAAATTTAGGTCGTAACTAAAGAATACTGCGCGATCTTTGATTCGAAAAACACGACTAAGTATGTGGTATTGAATAAGAGAAAACTGAAGTTATCCGTTTTTTAGAAAATGTTATAGTTTGGCATTTGTCAGGATTAAGCATGAGCCCGTTCTTATTACACCATGTGCTGAATCTATTGATATCTGCCTGTAAAAGCAAGTTATCCAATGATGATTTAATATTTAGTTTTAGATATTTTCATTTTTATTTACCCCTGCAAGGTCGGGGTTAGAATAGCCTTGAGGTAAGGTATGCCTGTCGTAAGAGCCGACTAAAATCCACCGGAAGAAATATTCTTTAATGTTTCAACGGATGCTGTCGATGCTGCTCCATTTGGGGCAACTTTTGGCAGTAAGGTTTTAACTTATAGATGAATCTGAAGGTTAAATTAAAATCCAGAAGCGTCTGTCACACATTGTGCGGCTCACTGGTCGGCGTCTGTATCCAAAGGGCCGGCTGTATATAAAAATGAAAATAGAAGTAACTTACCTATTTCTCATAAAAACGACAAGTTAAAAAAAAATGGCAATGAACAAAACGAAAGATTTGATTACCCCAGGTGGCAGCCCAGCTATGCTGGAAAATCCACCCTCTTCGGAGGCAGGCTCTACGGATTCTGGGGAGAGCCTTTTATTGCTTATAAATCCTTTTAAGAAAAGGACAAAACTAAATCGATCACCACCACCTAGATCGAACATATCCGGAAAAAGCAGTCCACCGGTAAACCAGGACTCTATGAAAATTAAGAGCTTAGAAAAGGAGAATAATGAACTCCGAGCTAAGCTTACTGAAATGGAGCGACTCTTCCAAGATCTAAAAATGGAAGTTGACTCTCTGCGAAAAGAAAACGAGGATATTAAAAATACTCGTTTAACGAAAGACTGTGAGGTAACGAAAGAGTGTGTAACACCGAACCGACCAGCAGTCGAATACTTTACGGACGAGGACGAACTTGCACTTGAGACCGATTCAGTCTTAAGGAAAAGGTCTAGCAAGAAGCGAAAGGCGAATTCCTCTCCCTAGATAAGCCCTCTGGCTCAAACAAGGCTAAACCAGAAGCGAAAATTCGTCCACCTCCCGCAATAAACATCGTCGGGATAGCAGACTTTGGGAGAATGCGCAACCTTCTTGCAAACACGGTGAGAACAGAAAACTATAAGCTAACCTCGCACCGAAATAACGTGTGGAAAGTAAATGTTGACAACGCCGATTCCTATCGCGCACTGTCTCTTAGACTGAATGCAGAAAGAATCGAGTGGTATACTTATCAAAATAAGTACGAAAAACCACTGCGAGTCATTGTAAGGGGGCTCCACCCATCATGCACAAAAGAAGACGTTGTAAAAGACGTAAAAAATAAAGGCCTTAAAATTATTGATGCCGTCAATATCATTAAAAAGGAAAAGCAACGCACGGAAGGAGAAAGAGACACTGTGATCAGACGCGGCCTTCCAATTTGTATGCTCTCCTTTGAAAGAACTGAGAGCATAAACGATATTTATAAAATAAAAATGATACTTAACATCAGGGTTAAAATCGAACCCATGCGAAAGGGCAATAGACTGATACCACAGTGTAAGCGATGCCAAGAATTCAGGCACACAAGTGCCTACTGCCAAAAAGAACCACGTTGCGTGAAATGTGCCGGAAAACACCTGTCAACAGAGTGCAAAGTTGACATAAAGGCTCCAGCAGTTTGCGCCAATTGCCACGGAAACCACCCCGCGAACTTTCGAGGATGCGAAGTAGCCATAGAGCTGCAAAAGGGACGAGAACCACTTAAGGAAAATACTAGAGGTCAGAATCAAAGCCTAGGACGCCCAAAACCTGCTGAAACTCCTAAGCCAAAGACTCCAAAGACGCCAAAGCCGATCAAAAGTGGAAGATTGGAAAAGGAGGCGTCGACAAAAGGCGTAAATGCTCCACAAAAGGGCGGCGCCAGGTCAAGTGCAGCGGAGAAACCACCACTGGTCGGACCGAAATCATACGCACAGGTTGCGGCAAACGAAAACAGGGCAAGATCGCCCACAACAGATGCAGTGTCTCAGATCCTCGCTGTAATCTTGGAGAAACTTGAGGATCAGACTAAAATCAACAAAGTTATATTTGACAAACTGAGCAAGCTCGAGTTTAAGCCTCGAAAAAATTACAAGAGAACATGGATATGAAACAGTTATTTAAAATAATAACATGGAATGCAAACGGCCTTCTGAATAAAATAGACGAACTAGAAGTATTTCTACGGAAAAACAATATTGATATTTGCATGATTACGGAAACTCACCTTAAAAACTGGTCTACACCCAAACTTAAAGGTTACAATGACTATCACGCACATCACCCTTCGCAAAATTCGAGAGGAGGATCCTCCCTCTACATTAAGAACTGCATAAAGCACTTCAAGAACACAGAAGTTGAGCTAGACTCTATGCAGATCAGTTCAGTTTCTGTAAAAATTGACTGCTTAGATTATAACATTGCATCTTGTTATTTCCCGCCAGGATATAGACTGGTGGAAGACGATCTTGATCGTATGTATGACTTCATTGGGTCCAATTTTATCATTGGGGGTGATTTTAACGCGAAGCATACTTTTTGGTGCTCACGATGCAATTCAAAAAGAGGCAGATTACTGTACAAAAATAGTATGAAGCGTGGGGTGGACTTTTTCTCCACGGGTAAGCCAACATATTGGCCAACCGATAGGAATAAAAAGCCTGACCTTGTCGATTTTTTCATCGCTAAAGGGTACCCCAAAGGGCCCCCCCAGACAAAACCCTATTGAACCACCTCTCTAAAAAACTGAAAGGAATGTTGCAAGATCTTAAAAATCGTGAGACCACTGAATACCTTGAAGGCTTGTCGGCGGATAGGAGCTCAAACTACTCGCTGTGGAAAGCAGTTAAGTCTATCAAGAAACCTATAATCCACTCGGCACCAATAAAAAAAGCTAACGGCGAATGGGCAAGAGAAGACAAAGAGAAAGCGAATTTGTTTGCTGAACATTTAGAAGAAACATTCAAGCCTTTCGACGGTCCACCGTTGGCTGACGTTCTAAACAACAACGGGGAACCTGATAGCTTTAGAATGAAAAAAAATTTCGTTAGTTGAGCTTCGACAGACAATTAGCAAACTTAAAAATAATAAGGCCCCGGGTTACGACCTGATCACTGGCGAAATATTAAAAGAGCTACCAAAAAAGGCATTAGTCAAGCTACTTTTTATGATAAACGCTTCTCTTAGACTTCTATACGTTCCAAGACAATGGAAAGTTGCTGAAGTCATTATGGTTCCAAAACCGGGGAAATGCGCAAATGATAAAAAATCTTATAGACCCATACGACAAGGTATGGCACGAAGGCTTGAAATATAAGCTACGGCAAAACTTGCCGGAAGACATGTTTAAAATATTGGAAAATTATCTTGAAAGTAGACTCTTTCGTGTTAGGTGTAGTAGTGAATACTCGAGTTTCAAGCATATTCGGGCTGGCGTACCCCAGGGAAGCGTCCTCGGTCCGACCCTGTTCCTGCTCTACACAAGAGACATACCTCTAGATGACGAGACAGTCGTGGCCACGTTTGCGGACGGTACGGCCATCCTGGCAACAGGCGAATCAGTCGAGTCATCAACGAGAAACCTCCAACGAGCATTGGACAGAATTTGTGTCTGGACGAAGACTTGGCGAATCGCTCTTAACGAGAACAAGTCTACGCATGTGAATTTCACTTACAGAAGGGTTAACAATTTGCCTCTGTTCATAAATTCTGCACAAATACCTTATGCAAATGAAGCGAAGTACCTAGGGATGACACTGGACGCTAAACTAAGGTGGAAACCACACGTAAAGAAGAAGCGTGACGAGCTCGAGATTAGGCTCAGGGAAATGTATTGGCTTATTGGAAGATTTTCGAAATTAAGCACATATAACAAACTGCTCTTGTACAGGCAGGTGTTAAAGCCGTCCTGGACATACGGTATACAACTTTGGGGTTGTACCAAGCCGAGCAACATGTCCATGTTGCAGACTTTCCAAAACAAGAAACTAAGAGCAATTGTGAATGCTCCATGGTATATTAGGAATAGCGATATTCACAGAGATTTAGGAATAGCTTCCGTGGGCGAAGAAGTAACAAACTTCGCTCGAAAGCTAAATGCTCGCCTTCATGTTCATTGCAACAATGAAATGATCCGTACTCTAAACGAGACTCTTAACGATGTTAAGAACGAGCGACGACTACAAAAAACAAGACCCTTCGATCTAGCGACGTAGGGTGAAGCCGCATGAATGAACGGCTTAGTAGGTGCATTCACTGGAAAGCAACCTATCCAATGCGATTAACACTATGGAAGCGTAAACTACTTGTTAAGTTGTAGTCAAGAAGTATTATGAGAGAGCGAAAATTTACTACTATGAAGTGCGTTCTGGCAGTTTCATCAAGTGTTTTCAAGTGTCTCTCATAAATGGGTGGTTTTTTAGCACGTGAAAATCGGGCATAACCAATATCGGCTACTTCGGTATTATGTACCTGCTATAGAGGGCGTATTGGTATCTTTGAAAGATTTTGGAGTTTTAGCCTCCGTCCATCCTAGTATTCAAAAAAAAAAAAAAAGATATTTTCATGCCGTCGACATAAGCGAGAATATCACTGCGGATGATACTAGCGAAAATGTCATTAAATGCAAGTATAACCAGTGAGTAAGTAATACAGTGTGTACGCAGAAGTTACAGTCCGTAGAACGGACCGTTGAATAACCCATCCTATCCCACATTGTAAAATGCTTATGGCATTGTTATTTTTTGACATTTTATAAGTAATTCTAACTTCGAAAAGGGGCTGGTCCAATCGCCCCTAATAAAAAACTATCAATAATAAAATATTTCCACAGATATTTCGAAGTTACGCTTAAAGCTCAGTATGCAGCTGAAGTGAAACTAAATTTTTCGTTGGTCTCCAGTTCGACAGCGAAATGCTTATCTAAAAGGCAACGAAAATTATTTGTGGAGAGTTACAAATGACATTCAATAAAAAAAAAAACAATTATGTGACAGGTTATTTTGGTTGCTAAAAATTGCAAACTGAAAACCCGATGCCCATGTTGCTAAAAAAAATTTCCACAAAGCCTGTCATCTTTCAGCAACGTTCAATTGCAAAAAAAACCAGTAGGAAGGCAATCAATGCCCTCCAGGCATGTTCCCTTAATTTTGGGCTGCAGTTTATCTAGCAGCATACGCAAAATGTCTTGCACGAACAAATCAATCATTGCATTCTGCAAGGACAAACTTACAAACTTATCGCTAGCGTTCGGCTCAGTTATTATTTTATACACCGCTTTGCACAACTGATCCCTAAAATAAAGCGGCTGCAGCAGGCAGTTCATGTCGCGCTCTGATTCTTCATACGAACGCATCCAGTGTGCTTCTTCCCAGAACACACCATGAGGTGCACCCCCCTTGACATGAACCTCCAGTCAGTTACAGGTTCCAAGGTTCCAGTCAGTTTTGAAAAAAAAAAGAGTTTGCAAGGTTTTTGTGGTAAACGCAGCACACAAACAATCGATTACTGTGCGATTCCAGTGAATTGTGGTGGTAACCGTTTTTTTTATCGTACAGCTCAAAAGAGTCGCAGTTCAGAAATTTGTCGCAAATCGAGTCTCGCGACTCATTGTCGTAGAAGTGTTGTCGTGTGTTGTCTAATATTTTAACGCTTGTTCAGTCGAACTGCACGTTTTATTAGTCGCACGATTTTCTGTCACCGTGTGTCCCTGGCCTACACGCCATTTTTGTCGAACTTGAACCTCGCTTGCCACTTGCATATAAAAATGTCCGATTTGCTGCTGTTCAATAGAGAACTCTTATATTGAATTGTTCTTAATTACTCAATTGCAGTTTGCACAAGTAATATCTTTTTGAAGGAGGACATTTTTAACACACCAATGAGCTAGAAGTGTCAGAATTTCGCAGGCAAATTAATGTCCGGGACAATAAATCGTGACTGGAGAGAATTTGAGTACAGTAATTTGAGTTAGTAAGACTTTGCTGTTGAACAGCTTTCGTTGGGTCATTTTTGTATGGGATTTTTAGTTTCACTTCAGCTGCCCTTAAATGTGACTAAAAGTGTTTTTTTGGTTCAAATTCAGTATTATTGAAAAATAGACCCCTGAAAGGGTGCGCGGCTAAAAACTTTAAATAAACGAAATCTGGACTGAGGTCTCGTTTACCTAACCTGCTACTTTTTTTTGTTTCATGCTTTCCTAAATTAGGCTCAAGGCCAGTCGAAATTAAATTTTTCTGGAAAATTTTATGCCTCAATTTTGCCTCCAAATGTGGGCGTGGCCAAAAGTCTTTTATAAAAAAAATGTAGAACTAAGCGTTTTCTACATAAAGTACAGAGCAAAATTTTTTCAATTTCGAGCAAAAATATTGAGTAAACTGCGTTTGAAAAATAACCCTTAAAACAGATGCCACGCCAATTAAATTTGTATACCCCATCCCATAGGATAGGAGGTATATTAAGTTTGATTCATAGCTTGTAACATAGACAAATAATCACCGTAGATCCCCAAGAACTCAAGGGCATATGATCGAGACCGAATTGTAAGTCGAATAAGCCATGTCCGTCCGTCCGTTCGTCCGTCTGTCGGTAGTTTTTATTACCCCTTATTAGGCCTTAAATTATGAGCTAGGAACTTCAGACTTAATATCTTTTTTTTTAGGCGACTTAGGTCCAGGAGCAGTAAAAGTGTAAAATTTTTTGAAATCCGCCTACTGACACGCCCACTTTACTAAGCAGCATGAAAAAGCAAAGTTATCGCAGGAAGCTGAAATTTGGTATGCAATACCCTCGCTTAAGTGTATTGGGATTGGCATTTAAAAAAAAGCGAATACCGCCCCCTTGTAGGTGTGGTCATATTTAATATGCATTGTAATAAACGATTTTTATTTAATATATATGTGCTTTAAATCCAAAAAACTTGTACCATCATATGTTCAGATTTGTGCGCAAGCTATCAACTCAAGTGTATAAATTTTCGCCTGGCCCACTTTTGGGGGCGTTTTTAAGTATAAACAATTTTTAATATGAAAATGCAATCAACACGTGTAAACCACTTCTGATAAAAAATATAAACAAAAATACGATGTTATTGAGAAGGGGTGGATGCCACGCCCCTTTCTTAGGGAGAAGATTCTTAACTGAGAAATTCTCAATACAATTGAAGTTAAATGAAACCGAAATTTAACAACCGAGATTTATGACACAATTCGGAGCTTGACAGTGGTCAATTGGGATGCGGTATCCAACGATTCGCCTAAGCGCATTGTAACGAAAATGTAACATAGAGAAATAATGACGATAGACCCCCAAGATCTTAAGGGCATATGATCGAGACCGGATTCTGAGTCGAATGAGCCATGTGCGTCCGTCCGTCTGTCCGTTCGCATGTCACCAATTTTTAGGCCTTAAATTTAGAGCCAGGAAGCAAAAATTTTGTACGTAAGCTCTCTGTCATCCGAAACAATAGAATTGTTAATTTTTTTTAAATCCGCCCACAGACACGCCCACAGATACGCCCACAGACACGCCCACAATCGGTCAAAATGTGCAGCAACGTGCGCTTCTTACAAGACTGTAAGACGTCGAAAGCTGAAATTTATTATTTAGCATCTTCTAATGATAACAGGTCACAATAAATAAAAATTAAGTCCGCAGACCACCCCTTGTAGGCGTGGCATCGATTGAAATTATATTCAATCAATTATTCAATTATTCAATCTTTTAGTTCCTAATCGAAAAAAATTTACTTAATATATTATGTAGAAAACACTTTTTTTAATTTCTTTCATACAAAGTTTTGGGCCACACCCACATTTGGAGGCAGAATTTAAGAAAAACCTCTAATTTTCCAAAAAACATGGATTTCGACTACTTTTTATCCTAACTTAAGTAAGGATAAAAAATAAAATTTAGCGCATTTGCTTCACCGGGTTCTATACTAGATTTCGTGTCTTCAAAGTTTTTGGCCACGCCCATGTTTAGAGGTTGATATTACGAAATTGTTGAATTTTACCCAACTTTTTACCCAACACTTTTGACATCGAATTAAAGAGTAATTTTTTAAATGCAATTTATTCAATATTTTTTCTTTATATCTTATGTAGGAAATATTAAGTTCTACATTTAGTTCATACAAAGTTTTGGGCCACACCCATATCTAGAGGCACAATTCCATAAAAACTCATCAATTTCCAGAAAAACATAGACCTTGACTGCTTTTTAGCTTTACTAAGTATAGAACAAGAAATAAAAGTTATCACATAAAGAACACCGGATACTATTTCAGATTTCGTTCATACAAAGTTTTTGGCCACGCCCACCTGTAGAGGTGAATTTCCCAAATTTATTGAGTCTTAACCAAAAAATTACAGTTTTGCGTTCATTTTACCCACAAACTTTGATATTTATACCCCATCCCATAGGTTAGGAGGTATATTTAGTTTGTCACATAGTTTGTAACACGGTGACATAATAATGGTAGACCCCAAAGACCTTAAGGGCATATGATCGAGACCGAATTCTGAATCGAATGAGCCATGTCCGTCCGTCCGTCTGTATGTCACATGTTTTTAGGCCGTCCCTCCGTCTGTCGGTAGTTTTTATGCCTTAAATTTTGAGCTAGGAACTTGAGACTTGATATCTGTTCTTTTTAAGCAGTCCCGAAGCAGTACAAGTGTAACATTTTTTGAAATCCACCCACTGACACGCCCACTTTACTTAGTAGCATGAAAAATCCAAAAAGTTCGTAGGAAGCTGAAATTTGGTATGCAATATCCTCGCTTAAGTGTTTTGTGATTAGCATTTAAAAAAAAGCGAATACCGCCTCCTTGTAGGCGTGGATATATTTAATATGCATTCTTGTAAACGGCTTTTATTTGATAAATTTGCTTTGAATCCAAAAAACTTGCATTCTAAAATGTTCAGATATGTGCGCAGGCTATCAACTCAAATAAATAAATTTTTGCCACGCGCACTTTTGGGGGGCGTTTTTAAGTTAAAAATCAAATTTTTAATATAAAACTGCAATCAATACGTATATACTGCATCTGATAAAAAATATGATGAAAAAAATTAAGTTATTGAGAAGGGGTTGATGTTACGCCCCTTTTTTAAGAAAGAAGATTCTTAACTGAAAAATTTTTAACATAATTAAAGTTAATGGAAGCTGAAGTTTAACAACCAAGATTTTTGACGCATTTTGGAGCTTGACCGAGGTCAATAGGTCTTGAAAATTGAGCTACGACGCTCAAACTTGGAGTATATCTTGGTTCTTATTTTGTACAGACAAAATGTGAAAATTAGTTTAATCCGCTGGCGGCCACGCCCACTACTGGATTCAATGTACGACAACCTCTATTTCAAATTTTCTCTCAAAATGCCTCTTGGTCAAGTTAGACAAGGCGTTGGAACTCAAATTTTGATACAGAGCAATAATGGCCAAAACCTCTAAGAGCAAAAAAATTGGACCGCCAACAATATCGACCATGCCCACTTTAACCATGTTAGATATTCAAAAACCCGATTTCTCGGAAAGTTTACTCCAAATTAAAAAAAAATTTTATAACAAATAATCAACACATAACTATTTGCTAGGTTTGCTCGATACAAAGTTTTGAGCTCCGCCCACTTTTAAGCGGTGTGTTTAGGAAAAAACGGGGTTTTCTGCAATAATTTTCGGTTTCAACGCATTTCGTCATGATTCTAAAGAAATTACAATTAATTGATTTTTATTTTTAGCTCAGACCCACTTTTGGGGGCGTGGCCTATACAAATAATATATGAATTCTGGACAAAAAGATTTAAGATTTGGTGTAACAGGGTGCTGCACGGTATACAGACGAACTCTTCCACTTACCTACTCACTTGTTTTTCCCTTCATTTTGTTTTATTTTCCATCTGCTGTAATATTTTTCAAGTATGTCGATTCCATCTTTTAAATTCCTCTCAATATTAAGAGAAAGTTGATGGGATTAAAATATAGCAGTGTCATATGCGAATATTGCTACGTCACAATTTGGTAGATTTGGAAAATCGGACGTATATATATTATTAAAGATCGGTCCGAGGACTGAGCCTTGCGGTACACCTGTGTTTACATCCGCTGAACAAGATACGCTACTATTTACATAGACATTAAAATTTCGGTTAGACAGGAAGGACAGTACTATTTTACAAAGGTATGGAGGAAAATTCAAGTTTATCATTTTGTAAATAAGGCCCTCATGCCAAACTTAATCCCATAGGATAGGAGGTATATTAAGTTTGATTCATAGGTTGTAACATAGAGAAATAATCACCGTAGAACCCCAAGACCTTAAGGGCATATGATCGAGACCGAATTGTAAGTCGAATGAGCCATGTCCGTCCGTCCGTCCGTCCGTCTGTCGGTAGTTTTTTGGCCTAAAAATTTTTTTTTTGAATACTAGGGTGAACGAAGGCTTAAACTCCAAAATCTTTCAAACTCCAAAATCTTTCAATACGCCCGCTATAGCAGGTATATAATACCGAAGTAGCCGATATTGGTTATGCCCGATTTCCATGTGCTACAAAAACAACCCATTTATGAGAGACACTATGAAACTGCCAGAACGTACTTCATAGTAGTAAATTTTCGCTCTCTCATTATACTTCTTGACTACAACTAAGTTTACTTAACAAGTAGTTTACGCTTCCGTAGTGTTAATCGCATTGGATAGGTTGCTTTCCAGTGAATGCACCTACTAAGCCGTTCATTCATGCGGCTTCACCCTACGTCGCTAGATCGAAGGGTCTTATTCTTTGTAGTCGTCGCTCGTTGTTAACATCGTTAAGAGCCTCGTTTAGAGTACGGATCATTTCATTGTTGCAATGAACATGAAGGCGAGCATTTAGCTTTCGAGAAAAGTTTGATACTTCTTCGCTCACGATAGCTATTCCTAAATCTCTGTGAATATCACTATTCCTTATATACCATGGAGCATTAAAAATTTTTCTTAGTGTCTTGTTTTGGAAAGTCAGCAACATGGACATGTTGCTCGGCTTGGTACAACCCCAAAGTTGTATACCGTATGTCAAAAATGGCTTTAACACCTGCCTGTACAAGAGCAGTTTGTTATATATGCTTAATTTCAAAAATCTTCCGATAAGCCAATACATTTCCCTGAGCCTAATCTCGAGCTCGTCTCGCTTCTTCTTTACGTGTGGTTTCCACGTTAGTTAAGTGTCCAGTGTCATCCCTAGATACTTCGCTTCATTTGCATAAGGTATTTGTGCAGAATTAATGAACAGAGGTAAATTGTTAACCCTTCTGTAAGTGAAATTCACATGCGTAGACTAGTTCTCGTTAAGAGCGATTCGCCAAGTCTTCGTCCAGACACAATTCTGTCCAACGCTCGTTGGAGGTTTCTCGTTGATGACTCGACTGATTCACCTATTGCCAGGATGGCCGTATCGTCCGCAAACGTGGCCACGACAGTCTCGTCATTTAGAGGTATGTCTCTTGTGTAGAGCAGGAACAGGGTCGGACCGAGGACGCTTCCCTGGGGTACGCCAGCCCGAATTTGCTTGAAACTCGAGTATTTACTACACTTAACACGAAAGAGTCTGCTTTCAAGATAATTTTCCAATATATTAAACATGTCTTCCGGCAAGTTTTGCCGTAGCTTATATTTCAAGCCTTCGTGCCATACCTTGTCGAAGGCTTGCGATACGTCGAGGAAAGCACTTGAACATATTTTTTTCCCTTCTAAGGCTTTTTCAATTTCATGCGTTATTCTGTAGACTTGATCTATTGTGGAATGGTTAGGTCTGAAACCGAATTGATGATCCGGGATCAAGCGTCTTTCTGCAATTATTGGTTGTAATCGCTTCAGCAGAAGTTTCTCGAATACTTTCGATATTATCGGCAGAAGCGATATGGGCCTATAAGACTTTTTATCATTTGCGCATTTCCCCGGGTTTTGAACCATAATGACTTCAGCAACTTTCCTTTGTCTCGGAACGTATAGAAGTCTAAGAGACGCGTTTATCATATAAAATAGCTTGACTAATGCCTTTTTTGGTAGCTCTTTCAATATTTCGCCAGTGATCAGGTCGTAACCCGGGGCCTTATTATTTTTAAGTTTGCTAATTGTCTGTCGGAGTTCAACTAACGAAACTTTTACCATTCTTAAGCTATCAGGTTTCGCGTTGTTGTTTTGAACGTCAGCCAACTGTAGATCGTCGAAAGGCTTGAATGTTTCTTCTAAATGTTCAGCAAACAAATTCGCTTTCTCTTTGTCTTCTCTTGCCCATTCGCCGTTAGCTTCTTTATTGGTGCCGAGTGGATTATAGGTTTCTTGATAGACTTAACTGTTTCCACAGCGAGTAGTTTGAGCTCCTATCCGACGACAAGCCTTCAAGGTATTCAGTGGTCTCACGATTTTTAAAATCTTGCAACATTCCTTTCAGTTTGTTAGAAAGGTGGTTCAATAGGGTTTTGTCTGGGGGAGCCCTCGTGCCTTGCCATCTTCTACGCGCTCTTCTCTTTTCACGAATCAATTCTTCAATTTCGAGCGGATATGTTGCACGTACATGCCCGTCGGTGCTAACTGCGTTCTTTTGGGACGAAGTGTTGTTCCAAGCAGCGCTCTGAATTGCTTCAATTAATTGGTCAACCGCGGTTTCTAGCTCGAAAGGAGTTTTCAATAGCACATTCAAGCCAACACCCTCCTTACAGTCCTTTCTGAAGGCGTCCCAGTTCAAGTTTTTGCTAGCTAATCTAGGAGCTCTTTCTATTTTCTCCAGTCTTCCACTCATCTTCAAGATAACTCCTGAGTGGTCTGAGCAAAGACCATAACACTTTTCGATTCGCGTAAGGTATTTGGGGTACCCTTTAGCGATGAAAAAGTCGACAAGGTCAGGCTTTTTATACCTATCGGTTGGCCAATATGTTGGCTTACCCGTGGAGAAAAAGTCCACCCCGCGCTTCATACTGTTGTTGTACAGCAATCTGCCTCTTGTTGAATTGCATTGTGAACCCCAAAAAGTATGCTTAGCGTTTAAGTCACCCCCAATGATAAAATTGGACCCAATGAAGTCATACATACGATCAAGATCATCTTCCACCAGTCTATATCCTGGCGGGAAAAAACATGATGCAATGTTGTAATCTAAGCAGTCAATTTTTACAGAAACTGAACTGATCTGCATAGAGTCTAGCTCAACTTCTGTGTTCTTGAAGTGCTTTATGCAGTTCTTAATGTAGAGGAAGGAACCTCCTCTTGAATTTTGCGAAGGGTGATGTGCGTGATAATCATTGTAACCTTTAAATTTGGGTCTAGACCCGTTTTTAAGGTGAGTTTCCGTAATCATGCAAATATCAATATTATTTTTCCGTAGAAATTTTTCTAGTTCGTCTATTTGATTCAGAAGGCCATTTTTATTCCATGTGAGTATTTTAATAACTGTTTCATATTCATGTTCTTTGTAGTTTTTTCGAGGCTTAAACTCGAGCTTGCTCAGTTTGTCAAATATAACTTTGTTGATTTTAGTCTGATCCTCAAGTTTCTCCAAGATTACAGCGAGGATCTGAGGCACTGCATCTGTTGTGGGCGATCTTGCCTTGTTTTCGTTTGCCGCAACCTGTGCGTATGATTTCGGTCCGACCAGTGGTGGTTTCTCCGCTGCACTGGAACTGGCGCCGTTCTTTTGTGGAGCTTTTACGCCTTTTGTCGACGCCGCCTCGTTTGCCAATCTCGCACTTTTGGTCGGCTTTACGTCCTTGGAGTCTTTGGCTTAGGAGTTTCAGCAGTTTTTGAACGTCCTAGTCTTGAACTCTGGCCTCGAGTATTTTCCTTAAGAGGTTCTCGTCCCTTTTACAGCTCTATGGCTACTTCGCATCCTCGATAGTTTGCTGGTTGGTTTCCGTGGCTATTGGCGCAAACTGCTGGACCCTTTATATCAACTTTGCACTCTGTTGAGAGGTGTTTTCCGGCACATTTCAGGCAACGTGGTTCTTTTTGGCAGTAGGCACTTGTGTGCCTGAATTTTTGGAATCGCTTACACTGTGGTATCAGTCTATGGGCCTTTCGCATGGGTTCGATTTAAACCCTGATGTTGAGTATCATTTTCATTTTATAAATATCGCTTATGCTCTCAGTTCTTTCAAAGGAGAGCATAATAAGGGCTTATCTTCTTTTTGTATTACTTTGGGAGAGGAATTAGCCTTACGCTTCTTGCAAGACCTTTTCCTTAAAACTGAATCGCTCTCAAGTGCAAGTTCGTTGAACCGACTGCTGGTCGGCTCGGTGTTACACACTCTTTCGTTACCTCACAGTCTTTCGATAAACGAGTATTTTTAATATCCTCGTTTTTTTTTTGCAGAGAGTCAACTTCCATTTTTAGATCGTGGAAGAGTCGCTCCATTTCAGTAAGCTTAGCTTGGAGTTCATTATTCTCCTTTTCTAAGCTCTTAATTTTCACTGAGTGATGTTTACCGGTGGGCTGCTTTTTCCGGATGTTCGATCTAGGTGGTGGTGATCGATTTAGTTTTTTCCTTTTCTCAAAAGGATTTATAAGCAATAAAAGGCTTACCCCAGAATCCGTAGAGCCTGCCTCCGAGGAGGGTGGATTTTCCAGCATACCTGGGCTGCCACCTGGGGTAATCAAATCTTTCGCTTTGCTCATTGCCATTTTTTTTAACTTGTCGTTTTTATGAAAAATAGTTAAGTCACTTCTATTTTCATTTTTAAATACAGCCACCCCTTTGACAGACGCCGGGCAGTGAGATGTGTGACAATGTGTGACAGACGCTTCTGGATTTAATTTAACCTTCAGATCCATCTATAAGTTAAAACCTTACCGCCAAAAGTTGCCGCAAATGGAGCAGCATCGACAGCATCCGTTGAAACATTAAAGAATACTTCTTCCGGTGGATTTAGGTCGGCTCTTACGACAGGCATACCTTACCTCAAAGCTATTCTAACCCCGACCTTGCAGGGGGCCTTAAATTTTGAGCTAGGAACTTGAAACTTGATACATATTCTTTTTAGGTCCCGAAGCAGTACAAGTGTTAAATTTTTTGAAATCCGCCCGCTGACACGCCCACTTTACTTAATAGCATGAAAAATCAAAGTTGTCGCAGGAAGCTATTATTTGGTATGCGATATCCCCGCTTAAGTGTATTGTGATTGGCATTTGAAACCAGTGAGTAAGTGCTACAGTGTGTACGCAAAAGTTACAGTCCGTAAAATGGACCGCTGAATACCCCATCCTATCCCACATTGTAAAATGCTGATGGCATAGTTATTTTTTGACGTTTTTAAGTTTTTTTTTTTTCCGTGGGTAGGTAAAAACCTTCATAGGCACTATGAGAATCGAACGCGCGTGCTCATAGTAGTGTGAGATTCTTACTCACTAAAAAACCTCCCAATCTTTGTAAGACTACGACTAAGTTTCCTTAACAAGTAGTTCATGCTTCTGTATAGTAATCGCGTTTGGCAGGCTACCTTCCAACGAAAGCACCTGCAACACCGTCATTATGTGCGGTTTCCTCTTACGACGCTAGATCCAACGGTCTTGTTCGTTGTAGTCGGCGTGCAAGATTTGTCTTATCAAGAGTTCCGATTATTTCGTAGTTGCAATGGCCGTGAAGGCGAGTGTGATGTTTGCGAGCAAAGTTTCTTACTTCGTCGGTCACGGTTGCGATGCCTAGATCTCGATGTAAATCGCTATTTCTTATATACCATGGAGAATTTACGATTGCTCTTAGTGTCTTATTCTGAAAAGTTTCTAAAATAGATATGTTGCTTGGTTTGGTACAACCCCAAAGTTGTATACCGTACGTCCAAGATGGTTTTAGCACTTGCTTATACAATAGCAGTTTGTTATATACGCTTAGTTTCGAGTAACGTCCGATAAGCCAATTCAGTTCTCGTAGCTTGATTTCAAGTTCATCGCGTTTCTTTTTAACGTGTGGCTTCCACTTAAGTTTTGCGTCTAGGTTCATGCCTAAATATTTCGCCTCGTTTGCGTACGGAATTTGTACCGAGTTTATAAATAGAGGTAAGTGGATTACCCTCTTGTAAGTAAAATTTACATGCGTTGATTTTGTCTCATTTAGGAGGATTCGCCAGGCCTTTGTCCATTCGCATATTTTATTCAAAGCGCGTTGGAGTTTTCCCGTTGATAGTTCGACAGTCTTATCCGTAGCGAGGATGGCCGTGTCGTCAGCGAACGTGGCTACAGTCGTTGTCTCTACTTGAGGTACATCTCTTGGAAAAAGTAAAAACAGTGTTGGACCGAGGACGCTACCTTGTGGAACGCCGGCTTGTATTTCTTTGAATTCTGAGTATTCGCTCCCGTATCTCACTCGAAATAGTCTGTTGTCAAGATAAGACTCTAAGAGTTCATACATTTTTTCCGGCAAAACCTTCCGTAGCTTATATTTTAGGCCTTCTTTACCAAAGTGCCTTCTTTACCAAAGTGCCTTCTTTACCAGTGCCAAACTTTACCAAAGGCTTGGGATACGTCAAGAAAAGCGGTAGAACATATCATTTTCGCTTCTAAGGCTTTTTCAATTTCATTAGTTATTCGATAGACCTGGTCAATTGTTGAATGTTTGACCCTAAAGCCGAATTGGTGATCCGGAATCAATCGTGTTTCTTCAATTATTGGTTGCAGTCGTTTGAGCACAAGTTTCTCGAAGACTTTAGATAAAATCGGCAGAAGCGAAATCGGTCTATATGATTTTTTGTCGTTCGGGCATTTCCCTGTTTTCGGAACCATTATTACCTCTGCGACTTTCCATTGCCGTGGAACGTATGAAATTCTCATTGATGCGTTTATGATGTAGAGAAGCTTGACTAACGCTCTTTTCGGTAGCTCCTTCAAAATTTCCCCAGTAATTAGGTCATAGCCTGGAGCCTTGTTATTCTTCAAATTTCGGATTGTTTGACGAAGTTCAGACAGTGTCACGGTTTTCATTCGATAATTGTCTAGTTCCGCATTGCGATACAGATCGTCAACCAACGGCTCCCCGTCAAACTGTTTGAATGTTTCTTCTAGATGTTCTGCAAATACATCTGCTTTCTCTTTGTCGCCTTTTACCCATTCACCGTTATCTTTTCTTATTGGCGCCAAGTGTACTAGGGGCTTTTTAATGGACTTCATGGCTTTCCAAAGTGAAGAGTTTGATCCTCTATCGGCAGTCAAGTTTTCGAGGTAGTTGGTAGTCTCGCGACTTTTAAAATCTTGAAGTAAGTGCTTTAATTTGTTAGATAGCCCATTCAGAATGGTTTTATCAGGAGGAGCTCGAGACAAATGCCACCTCTTTCGAGCTTTTCTCTTTTCGCGTATGAGCTCTTCAATTTCGCGCGGGTAAATTGATCCGCTTTTCCTTACTCCAGTCTTCCGGAAAGAAGTATTGTTCCAAGCAGCGTCTTGAATAGTTCTAACGAGTTTATCGACTTCATCTTCTATTTCTAAAGGGGTTGTAAGTGGTAAATGTAGAGATACATTTTCTTTACAGTATTTCCTAAAGCCATCCCAGTCGGTGTTGTTATTCGTTAGCCTGGCGCTCTCTCATTTTTTGCTAGACTTCCGCCGATTTTCAAAACGACTGCCGAGTGATCCAAACAGAGATCATAGCCTTCTTCTACATTTGTGAGGTGGCGGGGAACCTCTTTTGCGATAAAGAAGTCGACAAGGTCAGGTACTTTGTTTCTGTCGGTTGGCCAATACGTTCGCTTTCCCGTAAGATATTTCCATAAGATATTTCCACAGATATTTCTAAGTTTCACTTAAACGTACGTAAAAATGCAATTTTTTCCCTAATGGGGGGCGTGGCTAAAAACTTTATATAAACGAAATCTGGAACGAAGTCTCGTTTAACTAACCTGCTAATTTTTTTGTTTCATGCTATTCTAAATTAGGCTTAAAGCAAGTCGAAATTAAGTTTTTCTGGAAAATGTTAGGTTTTTCTTCAATTCTGCCACCAAATGTAGGGTGGGCGCGGCCCAAAGTCTTTAATAAACGAAACGTGGAACTAAGTGTTTTCTACATAAAATATTAAGCAAATTTTTTTCAATTTCGACCAAAGATATTGAGTTAACTGCATTTGAAAATTCACCCTAAAAATAGATTCCACGCCCACTAGAGGAGGTTTCCCAATCAAATTTGTCTATTTTGTGTCTTACATTTATTAGGAGATGCTAAATGTCAAATTTCAACCTTTAGAACATTTTACAGTTTTGAAAAGTCTGGAGGTAGTTGCACATTTAGACCGATTGTGGCCGTGTCTTTAGGCGGATTTTAAAAATTTCAAAAAACACTTGTACTGCTTCGCATGACGTGGACCTTACGTACGAAACTTCAGCACTCTAGCTCAAAATTTAAGGCCTAAAAACATGTGACATACAGACGGACGGACGGACGGAGATGGCTCATTCGATTCTGAATTCGGTCTCGATCACATGCCCCTAAGGTCTTGGGGGTCTACCATTATTATTTCACCGTGTTACAAACTATGTGTCAAACTTAATATACCTCCTATCCTATGGTTGATTTGCCCTGAGAACGGTTACTTCTTACTGAGTTGCAAATCGCTGGACACTTGCTGAGAAGTGTTGTGGAAACGTTTGACGGCACAGACTTCTCAACCGAACTTAGAATTGTTTCGCAAATTTTTTTGACCAAAGTGTCCACATCTTCATTACATAAAACGTTATTGATGCTCATTGGAACATTACGTAATTTACGTTTGATTTCAGAACGGAAGATTGTCGAGTTAGCATTTCTTAAATCTTGTATATATTGCACTTTTTTACACCTGACCGTTTGAGCCGACAAAATACAGGGTTGTGGTCAGAGTTTAGTTCATTTAAAGAATGCGGTTGAGTTATTAAACTAGTCACATTGGTAATAAATAAGTCGAGGAATACCACGAGAACTAGGTGAAAAATATGTGGGAGACGAAGGAAACAGGACAGAAATTGGAAACAATTCAGATAAATTTGAAAGAACATTTTTCCAAGCGTTTGCTTTATTGCACCCACAGTCCCTATGACGACAATTAATATCACCTGAAATTAGAAAATCTCCATACATTGTCAGAATTCTTCTCAGATGAATTTTAAAGCTCAACCTTTTTTTAACTGACGTAGGAAAGTAAACGCGAAAAGCTTTTATTGTTCTTTGATTTTGCAACTTTATTTCGATACCCACATTTTCCACGGATCGGGTCTTTATGCCCCATCCCATAGGATAGGAGGTATATTAAGTTTGTCACATAGTTTGTAACATGGTGAAATAATAATGGTAGACACCCAAGACCTTAAGGGCATATGATCGAGACAGATTGGGGATAAAACTCAAAATTTAAAACAGTGTTAGTGTAACGCACGGTGTTTACAACAGAAATTCCTAGAGATTTTGGGTGAAATCGCTTTTCGTCGGTGATTCATACAGTCTGCGACGGATTGTAAAATACCCGACCCTACCAAAAAGAAACCTGGCACGCCTCCAACAAGTGGGTGGGATGTAAAATTATAACTATTGAATGCTTAACGCTAGATGGTTACATACATTCTGGACTTAAACCCCGTCATTTCAACAACAAAAAAAAAAAACACTTTTATCTAAGCCACGCCCACAAAAGTGGAAAATGCTAAAATCTAGAACTTTTGTTATATAATTTTTTATCAAATTTCATATATTTTTATTGAAAAACAGTCATATTAAATGAAAATTCCTTAAAAAGTGGGCGTGGTGAATGTACACGCCAAAATTTTTCTGCTGTTCCCTTAAAGACAATTACATAGAAATTACAATTACAATTACATAAAAAATCAGTGTGAATTTACAATTACATAAAAATCAGTGTGCTAGCGCCATTTTAACATAGCTAAAGCGTGAATTTTTTTTTTTTAAATTGGAGATGGTACTAATAACTATGGTACCAATAACTAATTTTCAAACATGATCTGGTCCAATGGACTTCCAGTTCACTTAGAAATTTTCAGCCCTCTAGCTTAAAACTTAAGGCCTAAAAGTTATTTACATATGGACGGACGGACGAACAGACGGACATGGCTTTAACGATTGATCGTTAAAGCCAAGACCGTGATCGGTCTTAGGGGTATACAGTGATTAATTCACTGCGTTACAAACTATACAGCAAACTTAATATACCCTGGGTCGGGTATAATGAGGTATAGAAACTGATTGTGTCGCGAAATTTGTGACTTCGTTTACTAAAAATGGGAAGCAAAATTAGACAATTGCCAACATCTGAATTGAAAGAAGATTTGCGTAAGAGCTACCTTTAGACAAGGGACTTAAAAAGGAATTGTTGCTCCGACTTCACGCAAGTATTACTGAGGAAGGTGGCGATCCCCACACGATGCTGTTCGATTTTCAAGAAGAACAGCAGGAAAGCACAGTAGGTACTGCCGCGGAAACGCCTGCTTTCATGAAGTTGCTATTGGAAAAATTCGAGAAGCTTGAGAGCCGCCAAAAACAATAAAAGAATACTATCGAAGAATAAAAGAATGCTCTCGAACACAAGTTCGACAAGCTAGGTATTAAGTTCGATTAGCAGAAAAATACTCTAGAAAGCAAACTCGATTCCCAGAACGCACTCTTTGAGGAAAAGTTCCAAGCTAAAGAAAAAAAATTTAACGCGTGGAGTAAAAGTTCACTGAAGTCAAATCGGAAGTAGGACAACTGGCTAAGTTTCTCGAATTGGTTAAGAAACAGAAAGCTCGAGAATGTTTGCCCGACGGTCAGCGACGAAAAGAAATGCAGCCTCCTGTCTTTGATGGTAAAACGTCACGTCCGATTTACAAGAAGCAATTCGAGGCTGCTGCCTTGACGAACAGTTGGGATAATGAAGAAAGGTCGATTGCACTCACGCTTGCGCTAAGAGGAACAGCCGCAGAATTGCTGCAGACCATTCCTGAAGAAAAACAACCGGACTATGACGCCATGGTTAAAGCCATTGAAATTAGGTTTGGAGACGACCAGATGCAACAAGTTTACCGTGTCCAGTTGCGCCGAAGGGTCCAGACAAGAGGTGAAATGCTACAGCAGTTGCAAGCGGACATCGAACGTTTAGCGAATTTATCTTAACCAAATGCCAACAGGGTAATAAATAACGAGCTTGCAACCGATGCCTTCACAAATGCCATCGCGGACGAAAAATTACAAATGGCCGCAAGAATGGCAGGTAAGAAAACGCTCGCTGAGGTCAACGCGTAGACATCGAAAGACAAAACACAAGCAACGTTCGAGGACAAATCAGATGCTGGAACTGCAACAATATGAGACACCTACAGTGATACTGCGAAGCTCCACCAAGGCAAGCAAGTTGCCCACATTGCTCTAGCAGAAGATAAAAAGTTGATTAATGGAATCGTCGCCCCCAGGACCATCATCCAAGTTTCACAAACAAAACACGCCACAACAAGAGTCTGACAGTGGAGGCAGTCATCGCTAACAGAAAATGTGTGGCCACTATCGACACGGGTGCCACGGCCTCCATAATCAGAAGACGGTCCTGACTTCTTGGCTACATAACACCAGCTGTTAGATTTTGATAACAGCTACAGCAGAAGTAGCCAAAGTATACGGAAAAGTGTTTCTACAACTAGAGGGATTGACCTTCCCACACGCATTCTTGGTAGCTGACATATGTGGCAAATGTATCATTGGCGTGGATTTCATGAAGGCACACGAAGTAATTCTAGACCGCTGTGAGTCTTCGGGCGATTATGAGAAGCGATGGAGTTATGCAGCCCTCTTTGAACGCGTTTGGAGGGCGATCCTGCGAAACACAGATTTTATCTAGTTGAGCCAGATACTGAAAAAAAATTCCAGAAGTATTACGTGGGAAAAATTCTTGCGGAACCGAAAAACAACAGGATACCGGTCAGGGTGTTCAACCCAAACAAACACACCGTCTAGCTTAAACAAGGAGAGATAATTGGAAGGTGCGTACCAATTGCAGCAGTTTCGACTATAACTGAGAGTGAATCTGTAAGTCGAGCCTCTCCGTGGGCATCACCCGTTGAATTGGTGAAAAAAAGGACGGCAGTACTACATTCTGCGTTGACTACCGGAGGCTAAACGATATCATGAAGAACGACAGTTACCCTTTGCGTCGAATTGACGACACCTTGGACACACTCTCTGGAGCAAAATGGTTCTACCCTTGATCTGAAAAGTGGCTACTGGCAGGTACAGATCCATCCAGAGCACAGAGAAAAGACCGCTTTCACTACTGGCAATAAATTATGGAAGTAAAGCCATTTGGTTTGCGAAACGCTCCGGCCACCTTTGAGCTTGGTGTACTTGGACGATGCCATCGTTGTGGAAAAGACTTTCGCTGAACATTGAGACAGCTTGCGAGATGTGTTCACACGGCTTCGGGGAGCACAATTGAAGCTAAATCCAAAGAATTCTGCGCTATTCAGAGCAAAAGTAAAGTATCTGGGGCATATGATAAAGTCGGATGGAGTGAAGACGGACCCAGAGAAAATTGAAGCTGTGAGAAGTTGGCCAGTTCTAAAAGACAAACACAAGATAAGGAGCTTTCTCGGTCTTGCCACACATAACAGGAGATTTGTGAAGTACTTTGCCGGAATCGCCAAATGCCTGCTTGTTAAGAAAATGGAGACAATTTAAATAGTCAAGCTTCCGAACTTTCAATACTTGAAGCAGCGACTTTGTGAAGCACCGATACTAGCTTATCCCATCCCTGGCAAAATATTTATTGTGGACGCGGACGCTAGCAATATGGGTGTAGTATTGTCGCAATCACACGATGGGCGGGAGAAAGTGGAAGCATACTTCAGCAAAGTTCTAGCCCGACCAGAGAGAATTAACTGCGTTCTTCTGAACCTGCAGAAGGCTGGAGTGCTGAGGAACTTCGCAATGCGCAACAAGAGGATCCTGACATCGAGCCAATCCTTGGGTGGAAGCAATCTATGGATAAGCTAAATGCAAGAGATATCTCTGACAGAAGTCCTACCTTAAAGGCGTACTGGGTGCAATAGGACTCTCTCCATATACAAAACGGTGTTCTGCTTAGAAAATGGGAAATGCCGGATGAAAAATTCTTTAAGATGCAGCTTGTAGTCCCACGATCGAAGGTCCAGGAGACTTTACTTGGGAATTAACAAGAACAGGAGCGGGCACTTGGGAATTAAAAAGACACTGGAAAAGGTACGGGAACGCTTTTATTGGCTAAGTGCAAGAAACGATGTGGAGAGCTGGTGGCGGAGGTGCACCACGTGTGCTGCTAGTAAGGGACCCAAAGTCAAAGCAGGACGTAAAATGCACCAGTACAACGTGGGTGTCCCCTTTGAGAGAATCGCCGTCGACATTGCAGGCCCGTTTCCAGAAACTGAGAACGGCAACCGTTGCATCCTTGTTATTACCAACTACTTCAGCAAGTGGCCTGATGCTTTCACGATCCCAAACCAAGAAGCTAAAACTGTTGTCTACTAGATAGTGGACCACTGGGTGTGCAGGTTGGGTGTGCCGATGGAACAACATTCCGATCAAGGACGAAACTTCGAGTCAAAGATATTCCAGCAGGTTTGTGCATCAATAGGACTACAGAAGACATGAACCACACCCCTTCACCCGCAATCAGGTGGAATGGTAGAATGCATTAAGAAGACCCTGAAGGAACATCTTTCCAAAGTCATGGACGAGATTCAACGGGATTGGGATCGGCGAATACCTTTGTTCCTTATGGCCTACCGAAATGCGATTCATACTTGGACTGATATACTCCATCTGATTTTCCTTTTGGACGAACTGCAGGCTACCCTGTGAGCTGAAATTTTGATTCCCCATTGAAGAACCAAAATGCAAAGAGGACTACATGGTGGATCTTAGAGAAAGGATCAACGACATACACCAGAGGACCAGAAGCATTATAAAAATTGAGAGCGATCGCATGAAGACCAGATATGATGCGAGAGCATGAATGCTACGATCCCCATCATAGCATCCATTTCTACGATGGGGATTATGGCTCTACAATCCCCATCGTAGAAATGTAAAATCGCCGAAGTTGAAGGAACTGGGAAGGTCCTTACTAAGAAGTTTTCCTAATTAATGATGTAGTCTTCCGAGTTCAACGAGGACTAAGAGGGATAATAAAAATTGTCCATGTGGATCGCCTACATCTTTATAACGAAAGCAATGTTGATGTGCTTGTTTGGGACAAACCAAACTAGGTGGGAGACAATGTGATATGGTGAAAATAATGTTTTACATTCAATTTCTTCAATTTTCCCCACTAGTGGAGACTTTAGCAAATACAATGAATTCCAGTCATCAAACTCCGCTCTCCATCTAGTGTGATGTAAAAGTTTCACGACTCATCATATTTGTATAAATAGCCGATACTTGTTGCCTAGTTTTGAGTCAGAATACTACAGAAAAGCGAATGTCGAGTGTAAATGTAATGATGAACTAGATTGAACTAAGTGTTTGATAAATTAAGATATTGAAAATATAACACTATTGTATAAGCTCTCCGAAAGGCTTTTATATTCATTAAAAACTAAAACGAAGAGGTTAAGATCTACTGGACTCAAGCTTTTGATATATATTTTCCAAGCTTTATTTCGTTTATATAAGCTTTAAGGCTTTCGCGGTTGTTAATTGACATGACAAGAAACTTTTCGGATTAATCCGAAAAGTTTCTTGTCATGTTTATTTCATTTGTTACGCAAAAATTTAAGTTCCTTAGTGCACCATGGACGATCACAAATAACATTTTTTCTTAGCTTTGTCGGTACAGTGTTACTTATAGACGTATTAAACAAAGAGTAGAAATTCTCTACACAGTGGTCAATGTCTGACGAATTGGTTTTATTAGAAATACCTTAAATAGTCAACTCTTCAGAGAGAAGAGAGAACTCTTCGAAAGTTAGCCTTTCGAAAATCAAAACTAGTATTCAGTCCAAATCAAATCCAGTATTCGATTTTTAAAATTTTTTATACAGCTTATTTGTTGTAAGTCAAACGAAATTTTTGGTTCAAATTCAATATTTTTGAAAAATCGACCCCTAAAAGGGGGCGTGGCTAAAATAAATTTATTTGAATGAAATCTGGACTAAAGTCTCGTTTACCTAACCTGCTAATTTTTTGGTTGCATGCTTTCCCAAATTAGGCTCAGGCCAGTCGAAATTAAGTTTTTCTGGAAAATTTTAGGTTTTTCTTCAATTCTGCCTCCAAATGTGGGCGTGCCCCAAAGTCTTGTATAAACAAAATGTAGAACTAAGCGTTTTCTACATAAAATGTCAAGCGAAATTTTTTCAATTTCGAGAAAAAATATTGAGTAGACTGCATTTGAAAATTTACCTTTAAAATAGATGCCAAGCCCACTGGAGAAGGTTAAGCAATTAAATTTTTCTGTTTTATGTCTAACATTCAAGCTAAAAGTAAAATTTCAGCCTTTTAGAACGTGTTACAGTTTTGAAATCTCTGGACGTAGTTGCAAATTTAGATCGATTGTAGGCGTGTATTTGGGCGGATTTGCAAATTTTTCATACCCCATCCCATAGGATAGAAGGTACATTAAGTTTGTCATATAGTTTGTTACACGGTGAAATAATAATGGTAGATCTCCAAGACATTAAGGGCATAAGATCGAGACCGAATTGTGAATCGAATGAGCCATGTCCGTCCGTCCGTCTGTATGTCACATCTTTTTAGGCCTTAAATTTTGAGCTAATGTGCTGAAACCTCGTACGTAAGGTCCACGTCTGCGAAGCAGTACAAATGTAAAAATTTTTGAAATCCGCCCAAAGACACGCCCACAATTGGTCTAAATCTGCAACTACCTCCAGAGTTTTCAAAACTGTAAGACGTTCTTAAAAGCTGAAATTTGACATTTAGCATCAACAAAAAGACAAATTTAATTGGTAAACCTCCTCTAGAGGCCGTGGCATCTATTTTAAGGGTAAATTTTCAAATGCAGTTTGCTCAATATTTTTGCTCGAAATTGAAAAAAAATTGCTTAATACTTTTTGTAGAAAACGCAGAGTTCCACATTTTGTTTATACAAGACTTTGGGCCACGCCCACATTTTTTCCAGAAAAACTTAATTTCGACTGGTTTTGAGCTTAATTTAGAAAAGCATGAAACAAAAAAAGTAGCAGGTTTGGTAAACGAGACTTTAGTCCAGATTTCGTTCATATATAGTTATTGGCCATGCCCCCTTTAAGGGGTCCATTTTTCAAAATTATTGAATTAGAACCAAAAAGTTGCATTTTTACGTACATTTAAGTGGAACTTGGAAATATCTGTAATATCTTATAATTAACAGTTTGTAATTAGGGACGGTTGGACCACGCCCCTTTTCGAAGTTTGCATTACTTATAAAATGTCAAAAAATAACTATGCCATCAGCATTTTACAATGTGGGATAAGATGGGTTATTCAACGGTCCGTTTCACGGACTGTAACTTCTGCGTACACACTGTAGCACTTACTCACTGGTCACACTTGTACTGCTTCGGATAACAATGAACCTATGTACCAAATTTTAGCTTCCTTAAAGTTTAAGGCCTACAACCGTGTGACATACAGACAGACGGACGGACGGACATGGCTTATTCGATTCAGAATTGGTCTCGATCATATGCCCATAAGGTCTTGGAGGTCTACAATTATTATTTCACCGTGTTACAAACCATGTAACAAACTTAATTTACCTCGTATCCTATTGGATAGCGTATAAAAAAATCGAAATATTATGGTTTAGGTTTTAGGTCCATTTTAAATGACCTAAATCACCGATAAGGATAACTGTACTTTTACAACATGAAATACTAAAAACATATTCAAGGGCTGAAGCCAGCTCGAAGTAAATTTCAGCTGGACTATCTGGGGTATAAAGGTGTTGAAAAGACATACAAAATAAGCTGGGAATTCAGGTTTGACGCAAGCGAACTCGACTTTTAGAGTAAATGGGAAATTACTTTTCCGGATGTAATGTGTTTTCTAATAGCGGTAAGAATCCCCCCTCCTTAAGCAATTAAATCGTCTTTATGACGGTCTTTTCTATATACAACCAGTGAGTAAGTGCTACAGTGTATACTGTTGTGACGCTGCACGTACTGTGCTTTCTCTTCAGAGGGAAGAGTACGCGAGCGGAGAGTAAAAACGCTGTAACTGTTTAAATATGTCTTTTTTATTTATTGTTTGAAATCTTGGCCCGCTGTCTCTATGCTTATAGCTGCGACCAATATTCTTAGCTTAGGTATTAATTATAGTAGGCCCGCTGTCTCAATGCTTATGGCTGCGACCTTTAAGTTTTATGTTTGCTTTTACTCTGTCTAGTCGATGGTAAATTGCCTTCTTTAAATACCCTCAAATCCAGCTAATCCTCATCCCCACCATGCATATTCAGTTCCCTGCGTAATGCAGTTCAGCACTCTTTCCTTAAAAAACGCACTTGGCATCAAAATCCATAAATTATTACCCACTCAAGTTACAGTACATTACAATTCACAACATTCGATTCATGATATTCGATACTTGGTTTTTACGCAAATCAGCCCATTCAATATGCACTTCTACGATCGGTGCTGTTTGATTTTGAACGAAATGCATTTATCATTATGTATTATTGTTTCCATATTTTGGGCACATGCCATATGAACTGACCCACTTGAGGAGTAGTGTTGCTTGCCTGATATGGGATAGATATCCGCCGTCATAGCGTAGAATGTATGTATGGTACGGTCCCTTACCCTGAGCGTCGAACTTGCCGAGTTTTAGGGGCTGAGTAAGGTCAACATTGCTAGAGAATCTCTTCTCTAGATGAGGCCTGAAACCATAGGACGCTCCACCCTACCCGTCCCCTCCTTCCTTCTCCCCTCCCTATCCTCTCTTCTTGTTCCACTCCCCTTCTCCCCTGGGCTGGACGAAGGTGTAATACGACCCGTGCCGAGCGTCAGCATGGCTGGGAGCCCAGTTAATTAAATAGCCCAGTCTCGTACGGAGTATCCGGATACCTGGCGCCCTCCGGATTATCTAGCCTTATCTATACATTGCGGATCTCTGTATAGACGGGCCTCCTTTATCCGCTACTCGTGGGACTAATATGACAAAACTTAACAAAAATAACAAAAATAATGAAGATAGTGGTAAGACCGGCACCCCTTCAAAGCCGGACGGTAGTACGGTGGCAAAACTGTGTACCGGGACAGCTCATTCCCTGCCAAACAGTGGTGCGATTGTGGACACTCGTGATCCACCCTGTGCGGGCAGTAGCAAGGACTGTAAAGCAGTTGAAACTTCAGCTTCCAGTAGTGGCGGGTTTGTGGCACTTAATGGACCCTCCACCTCTGGCAGCTCCAGGAAGAGCTCCTAGCCCGCTAAGGCAGTAGGAACTTTAGCTTCCAGTAGTGGCGGGTTTGTGGCACTTCATGGCCCCTCCACTGCTGGCAGCTCCAACCAGAGCTCCTCGCTCGATAAAGCACTAGGAACTTCAGCTTCCAGTAGTGGTGGGTTTGTGGCGCTTCATGGCCCCTCCACTGGTGGCAGCTCCAGCAAGAGCTCTACGCTCATTAATGCAAAGAACTCCGCCCGCAGTGCGTCTCATGATGGAAGATCGCGGCAACACGCTCCATCAAGGGCGTACTATAAGAAGCAGCGTGAAGCTTCCCGGACTCTGAAAGCCTTTGGGGATATACTGGAGACAGAACACCGGCGCAGATCGCCAAACTTAAATGGGCAGAGAACACTTTGAATAAAGAGCATAAGCGACAGAGGTCGGAGGAAGATTCCGTTTCGGAATCTAAACGTCCCAAGGTGAAGAACACCATCACCCCCCCCCCCCCCCCCCCCCCTAAGACGTCCTCCGTCACACCTCTGAAATCGCTTAGCGATGTTCTCAAGGACCGTACCGTGGTTGCCGTGATTGACCGCAGTGACCTCGACGGCTCAATAGCTCCCGAAAGGTGGAACATGGTCAAATTGAAGCTTTCCAGCAACTTTTTGGCTTTTATGCGGGAACACCCCGGACCACCTCCGTTAACCTTTGATGCCAGCTGGCATCAAGGCCATGTCAAGCTAATCGCGTGCGAGGACATGAGATCTTGCGATCTCTACAAGCTCGCGATTAGCAGTCTAGGGGAAGTTTGGCCAGGTGCAAAGCTCGAGATCGTCGCTAAGGAGAACATCCCTAGCAGGCCGAGAACGCGCACCTGGGTTCCAATTGAACCACCCTCCGCTCACGAGATTCTCGAAGTCATAAGACTTTCCAATCCCGCACTCCCAACTCACGACTGGAAGGTCGCTAAGCTAGAGGAGCAAAGAGGATCCTATAGATCTGCCATTGTGGTAATCAACCAGGATTCTCTTGCTCTTATAGCTGAGACCAAAGGCGTGATCAGATTTGGTTGGGATCAAATCAGCCTTCCGACTCTGTGTCTGACATTCCATCGGACGTGGAGACGGAAGACTGTCTAAACTCAGTCCTGCTGAGAGAGGACGAACTTTTGGGTTCGTTCTCTGAATCAGAGGACCTCAACAACACTGTGGTGGATGTTTCTCTGGACCGTAGCAATGCTGCAGTTACTTCAGATTAACCTCCATCACTCCACAATGGCCTCGGCCACCCTTCTTCTCCGCCTCGCCAAAAATGGAGAAGACATTGTATTGATCCAAGAACCATGGGTTGTTGAGAACGTGGTCTGCGGAATCAAGACTCCCGGAAACCATAGGACGAATTGGCTTCTTCACAGAGATTCACTGAACCACTCAAGGATCTCTTCTCTCCTAAATCCTCCTTGTGACACCAATGAGCTTGACAAGGTTAAGGAACTCACTCTGGTCCTCAATAAAGCACTTTCTTCCTCCTGCCCTCTTGTAATTCCAAGGGGCAAGGGGAAACCGCATTGGTGGACCTCAGAACTGGGCCTATTCAGAAATGAATGCAGGAAACTCTTCAATAGAGCCAAGGCCACACGTGCAAATACAGACTGGGATGCCTACAAAACATCCCTCAAATCCTACAAAAAGGAGCTGAGGAGAGCCAAACGGCTATCTTGGCGACTCTTTTGTAGTAAAATAGAAGAAACATTCGAAGCCCTTAGGTTAAGGAAAATCCTCTCTACTAATCCAACGATGCCCAGCTACCTTAAAAAAGCAGACGGCTCTTGGACTTCCTCCAGCGCAGAATCGCTAAACCTTCTACTGAACACCCACTTTCCAGGTAGCTCCGAAGTTATCAATAGCATTAACCTTAACAGGTCAATGCCACACATAACTAATAAATTTGATCTAATAACGAGAGATAGACTGCTTTGGGCACTTAACAGCTTCAAACCTTACAAGTCGGCAGGACCAGACGGCAAAATACGAGCCGAACTACAAAGGTCATCGGACATTATCCTCCCTGCACTGGAGACAATTCTGAGAAGCTGCGTAGAGCTGGTCCACATTCCGCTGCTATGGAGGGAAGTTAAAAGTGGTTTTTATACCCAAAGCTGGCAAATACTCCCACGTTACTCCTAAAGATCTCAGACCCATAAGTCTATCATCATTCCTTCTAAAAACTCTAGAAAGATTGATCGATATCCACCTACGATCTAGTATTGACAAAAGGCTGCTTTCTACTGCTCAGCACGCTTATTGTAAGGGCAGATGTGTAGAAACAGCCTTGCACACGCTAGTACGTTCCGTTGAATATTCCCTTCATCACAAGGAGTACACGATGGTAGCCTTCCTAGATATAGAAGGCGCCTTTAATAATGTCAACACGTCTGCGATCTTGGCTGCACTGTCGGCTCTGAAGGTGAGTGGCTCACTTTGCGAGTTAATTAATCAACTTTTAACGAGTAGGATTATAAACTCTAAGCTAGGTGAGACAACTGCCAGAAGATCCGTCAGCAGGGGTACACCGCAAGGTGGAGTCCTATCCCCACTCCTTTGGAATCTAGCGGTGAACGAACTGCTGGTTATCCTAGAAGGAGATGGCTGCAGAGTGATCGCTTATGCAGATGACGTTGCCATTGCTGTGTCACCCTCAAAGAACTCCTACAGAATGCTCTAAACAAGCTAACAAGATGGGCTGACAGCTGTGGTTTGGGGGTCAACCCTCACAAAACTAGTCCTATTCACCAGGAAATACAAAATCCCACATATCGACCCCCCCCCCTCAATCAAGGGCACTAGCTTAATCTTCTCTGAGGAAGCTTAATATCTGGGTCTCATCTTAGACAGAAAGCTTAGCTGGAAGTCTAATGTGCAGGAAAGAATCCGGAAAGCTACGGTAGCACTCTTTTCCTGCAAAAAAGCCATCGGCAACAAGTGGAGACTTCAACCCCGTATCACCCACTGGCTATTTATCTCGGTCGTAAGGCCGATACTGACGTATGAAACAGCTGTCTGGTGGACCGCTTTGGATAAAGCGGTAAATCGTGATTTAGCTAAGCAAGGTCCAAAGGTCAGCTTGCTTATCTATGAGTGGAGCACTCCGCACCACTGCCTCAGCAGCACTAGACATCCTGCTCCATCTAATTCCTCTTGACATCTTCAGCAGACAAACTGCTGCCATCACAGCTACTCGCCTCAAAGCAACCTCTCAGTGGACCAATAGTGAGATAGGCCACTCTGCTATTCTGAACACATTCAGATTCCTGGGAAGACTGTGCGCCTCTGGAATGTGAATCGATCCACTTCTCCACTTTAAGGGACAAAGACAAATGATCGGGTAGGCGGGGGTGTATTCTCAGACCGACTAAATCTAAGTCTCTCTTTCCGTCTCCCGGATCATTGCAGTGTTTTTCAAGCTGAAATTAGGGCGATAAAGGAAGTCTTGTCCTAGCTTAAGAAAAATGTTATATCCCTTAAGAACATACGCATATTTTCTGACAGCCAAGCGGCCATCAAGTGCCTGGAATCGGTCTCTATAAACTCTAATGTAGCCTAAGACTGCCATTCATCTCTAAAGGAGATGTCGGAGCAGTTCGACATTCTCCTGTGCTGGGTGCCAGGACATAGTGACATTCCAGGTAACTGCAAGGCTGACGAACTCGCCAAACTTGGAACTACCCTCCCAATTTTGCCTGATAAAGGCTCCGTAGGCATTCCAATTTCGAAATGTAAACTCTTGATTAAACTGGATGCGATAGAAAGAACAAATCTCAGATGGACTAGTGGTAGTACCTGTCTAGCGACGAAACAGATCTGGCCAAAGCTTGATCATAAACGCTCTAGGAGTTTGATCGCTCTTAATAGATCGCACATTAGTGCTACAATCGGTGTCATTACAGGACACTGTCTGATAGGCAAACACGCGACAAGGCTTGGTGTCTATTCCAACGACTTTTGCAGGAGCTGCATGGATGAGGAGGAAAAAGAGACCACTCTCAGCCTTCTCTGTACATGCCCCGCTCTTTCCAAGAACCGAAATCTTCACATTGGAGCTTTCTTCTATAATGATCTCAGTGATCTCAGCACGACTGACCCGAAACGTCTCTTACGCTTCATTAATAGCTCGAAATGGTTCAACGAGTAGGCAATAGAGTCAGATCCGCGTGGTATCACAATGGACCTACATAGGTCTAAGTGTGTTGGTTTCTTTGGATCCGACAGCCACTTCAACCTAACCTAACCTATGTATGGTCGGTTGTGTATCGTTTGTTATACTTTAGAATGGAGAATGAGTGTGAAGCGATCAAGTACCTACTGGAGTGAGTGCATTGTTTATGTTTATCATATGGTGTACGATAAACAATGCTCATGTATTTCTAGGATTTATTCATTACTATGGGGTATCTTTCTTAATGCTGGGGATGAAGATCGTGTAGGAGAGGTAATAAAGTCAAAAATTGTGGCATTTTGTGGAGACAATACTAACTGTTATTTCGGAGGCAAAAATAGAAAAGGAGCTAATAACGTTTATGTGAAGTTGAATAAATATCTTGGTAGGACACTCATAGGTATAGGATGTGGAGCTCATATAATTTACAATGCAATCAAAACTGCTGCAGATTGTCTTTCTATTGATTTTGAGTGCATAATTGTTAAAATTTATTCGTTTTTCCACATCTATAGCGTTCGGGTTGAAACACTTTGGAATTCTGTCAGGGGTCGGACACAGAATATCAGAAACTTTTGCGCTACAGCAAAACTAGGTGGCTTGCGTAGATGCCGGCGCTGGAAAGAGTTTTGCAAATGTTTCAGCCATTAAAAAGCTATTTCCTAAGCATTGAAAAATGCCCAGTTATCCTTAAAGAATTTTTTAACAATACTTGTTTGGAGTTATGGCTATATTTTATGCACGCTCAGTCCGCTACGTTTCATCAAGCTGTGTTAAAAATCGAGGGACAGAACTTGTCTGCAACAGAAGCCGCGAATGGAATAAATCAGCTCATAAACAATTTACGCCAAAAACAAAATGCATGTTTTCTTCCCCACGCTACCCGTAATATAATGCTATTACTTGGAACTGGTGTTGTCAAATCCATTCTCGTATTAAGGAGTAATATTAATAAATCTTGTCGGCAATTCCATGAGTATTTGAAAACAAAACCTGACACTTTTAAACAAATTTGCTCATCAGATAAAATAAGGCAGCAACTCGTTCAACTTCTCAAAATTAAATTTATTTTCGTAAACGTAGGAAACGTCTCATATTTGATTTTTATTATACTTTAACTTTTTAAATGCGAAAAATTAAAAAATAATTTTATTTGCTCGAATACATCTGAAATTTACAGTACCATTACTTAGGTACCCATATTTTTATACCCAACCCAGGGTATATTAAGTTTGATGTATAGTTTGTAACGCAGTGAAATAATCACCGTAGACCCCTAAGACCCTTTAGAGATATGAATGGGACCGACAGGAGAACCGATTAAGCCATGTCCGTCCGTATGTAAACAACTTTTAGGCCTTAAATTCTAAGGCAGAGAGCTGAAATTTCGTGGGTTGGTTGGAAGTCCAGTCCTTCAGATCAAGTTTGAAAATAAGCTGAATCCGCCCACAGACACGCCCACTACAGGCCTGTATGTGCGACCATCTCTAATTTAAAATAATACATTTTGCAAATTTTAGCTATGTTACAATGGCGCTAGCGCCATCATTTTTGGTACGTAACATTGCCTTATAATTGTCTTTAAGGTAGCCAAAAAAATTTAGCTTTTTCATTGACCACGCCCACTTTTTAAGGGATTTAAGGTTAAAATGATTGTTTTTCAATAAATATATATATGAAATTTGACAAAAAATTATATGACAAAAGCTGTAGATACTAGCATTTTCCAACTTTTATGTATATATTGTATGTGCCTCCGCCCACTTTTGTGGGCGTGGCGTTAAAAAAGTGATTTTTTTTAGTTAAAAAGGCGGTGTTTTAGGCCGCAATGTATGCAACCACCTAGTATAAAGCATTCAACAGTTATATTCTTACATCCCGCCCACTTTTTGGAGGCGTAGCAGTTTTCTTTTTGGTTTGGTTGGGTTTTTTGCAATTCATCGTAGATGGATTTAAGCTTTTGCATACCCACTGTTGCACTTTCCCACTTGTTAATGCTTAATTCCTTAAATAAAATAAAATAAAAAAATAAATAAATAGAGTGGCGCAACAGTTCTAGGTGAACCAGGGCCAACTTCTCAACAATGTATGCTGGTGTGTTAATTTCTTTACATACAAGGGGACCTACAATTTTTTTGCCGAATCCGAACGGCACTTTGAGAAATTTTTCAAGACAATTAATACTCTCGGAGGGCTTGTCAAACCCTCGCGGAGGTGGGGACCGTGAAAAAGAACAAGTCTTTTTTTTTTAGGTGACGATGGCAGGATATTATAATATAAATATATATTATATCCTGATATAAATAAAATAAAATTCATATTTAAAAAAAAAATTGTGTTTTGCATTGTTTTCGGAAGAAATATACTGGTGTCCCGCTTTGAGAAGAAAAAAATATGGTCAGCTTAGGTATAGGCAGAGTGCAGAGAGTGCGAGTAGTATTGCATAGATCACTGTATAGTGATGTATGTAGTGGGAATTAAGTGGCATAAGCGGAATGCTTTCTTCGGATTTAATATTTTTGATCTGCTTTGATATGAGTTTAAGTCCGTCTTGGCTGGAAAATTTGACAAACGCAATTTGGTCAGTTACGCAAATTTTCGAGAGTGCAGCGTTGTTTAGGTATGAAGAAATGTTCATGGATGGTACATACGAATTGTGTGAAATTGTATCCATTTCGTTGGACGCACGTATTATCAAATCCCTGGATTTGATGTAGCCAGTAATCTGTATTGTGGAAGACTCATGAAGGGTGTAAGTTGCTAAATCATCCTTGCATATCTCATCTATTTCATAATTTTGCAAAGAAGAATATAACCATTTGTTATGGGTAGGTAATTGTAGCCATGCAGTTGAAATATTGGCTTCTTTTATTTCACACGAGGGCGGTAGAGCCTCGGATCTACGTAACAAGTCCACTTCGCATGTGGCGAGCTTTGAGTTTGTATTAAAAAGAGGGTGTTTCATAGGACATAAAAAAAATTTATCTTGGGTTTTACAATTCCCCAAATCGTTAGAGTTTAGACCACTATAATGCTCCTTATTGTTGTCTTTCAGCAAGTAGTCGGTTGTGGGTTGTATGAATACAAAATGGTTATTGTAACCCGTTGGGAGAGAGATTATCTTATATACGTGAAAGTTTTCCAAATATGGGAGGGGAACTTTAAATTCGTAAATCACTTCATGTTGATGTATAGTCGCGCTAATTGAGCTAATTTTGTAGAGCGTTAACATGTTGTCCGTGACAAGAGATGAAACTCGTGTTCCACTAGGAAGATCTTGTTTTATTTTTAAAAGTACGGACCTGAGTTGAACATTGGTGACAATGGACGGATGTGGTCTGCCAAGGTTAACATTGCTCACTAGGTCGATAATTTCGTTTTCTGTGTTCTGATAGCGCATTATTATTATAGTTAATAATGACGTTAGAAACTCAATCTCAGAAAATAACTGTTGTTCGTGTATTGCATCGTTTAATTGGTTGGTTAATTCTTTTATTGCTTCGAGCTTGTAATTTATTGCTAGTATTTATTCTGCAATTGCCGTTTCTGATTTATGGAAAACATTTGACGTGGTTTCAATAATAATGGTTTGGTTTTTGACCAGTGACAATAGATGTTTTTCATTTGCTTCTAACTTCATTATCTGCCTGTTGTAAAAATCAGCGTCTTTTTCATTCAAAGTGCCAAATAAAGTTCTACTAATCATTCCTACTGCATTAAATAAGGCTCGTTTTTAAATCGTAAACCAGGGCTAGCTTCTTTACAATGTATGCTGTGTTAATCTCTTCAAATACAAGGGGACCTGTTGCTGTCACCTAGTGTTATGAGACTAAATTTTTGTGAAACCTCTTTGAAAAGACGCTTTTCCTTGTTTCTTGCAGTGACTATTTAGCAACTTGGTAACCATGTTGTAAACGGGTTTTAAGCTCAACTGCGTAGTTATCATAGTGGTATGATTATTGAGGACTTCTGTTGATCGAGATGGGTATCCGTGCAGGAAAACCGTAAATTAACTCGAAAGGACTTAATTTCGTACTACTATGGGGCGTGGTGTTATAGACGAACATAGCGTATGGTATCCAAACGACCCATGAAAGCTGGTCCTTGTTAACATAATGCCTTAGATTTTCGGCTAGTGTCCTATGGTTACGCTCTAAAGCTCCGTTTGTCTGAGGGTGGTATGGAGTGGTCTGTATTTTTTTAACTTTTAGGAGTTTAAATATCTCCTTGAAGAGATAACTCAAAAAGTTGGTACCTTGATCTAATAATACCCATTGGGTAGTCCAAATCGACATACTATTTCTATAAACTAGTGGGAGGGTTACAATCCGCTTAGGCGAATCGTTGGATACCCCTTCCTAATTGACGACTGTCAAGCTCCGAATTGTGTCATAAATCTTGGTTGTTAAATTTCGGTTTCATTTAACTTTAATTGTATTTAGAATTTCTCAGCTAAGAATCTTCTCCCTAAGAAAGGGGAGTGGCATCCACCCCTTTTCAATTACATCGTTTTTTTGTTAATATTTTTTATCAGTAGTGGTATACACGTGTTGATTGCCTTTTCACATTAAAAATTTGGTTTTTACTAAAAAACGCCCCCAAAAGTGGGCGTGGCAAAAATTTATACATTTCAGTTGACAGCTTTCACACATATCTAAATATTTTATAGCGCAAGCTTTTTGGATTCAAAGAAAATATCAAATATAGATAAATAGATAAATACAATAGATAAATATCGAATAAAAACCGCTTATGAAATATGACCACGCCCAAAAGAGGGCGGTTTTGCCTTTTTTTGAAATGTCAATCGCAATACACTTAAGCGAGGATATCGCGTACCAAATTTCAGCTTCCTACGACAACTTTGAATTTCCATGTTAATAAGTAAAGTCGGCGTGTCACTGGGCGGATTTTAAAAATTTGTACACTTGTACTGCTTCATTCGACTAACAATTCGGTCTCGATCATATGCACTTAAGGTCTTGGGGGTCTACGGTGATTATTTCTCTATGTTACAAACTATGAATCAAACTTAGTATACCTCCTATCCTATGGGATGGGGTATAAACAGCGTGCTAGAGTAATAGCCTCTGCGTTTGGGAGAGGTATACCCTCAGTGAATTTAGTCAAATCGTCTTGGAAAGTAAGTATGTACTTATTTCCTTAACTAGTTGGAAGTGGTCCGACAATATTTAATGCTATGCGTTCAAAGGGACTTGTACTTGTTGTAGTAACTTTCATTGGAATTCGTGGATTTTGTCTTAGTTTGTTTTTCTGACAAGAATCGTATTTTCGAATGAAATCCTTTGCATCTTTTACTAGGGTAGGTCAGTAGTACCTAGTTCTAAGCCATTTAATTGTGCGGGAGATGCCTTGGTGGCCTCCAAAAGTGGAATTATGAAAATCACGGAGAATTTTATCGATCTCTTGTGGATCTTTGAGAGTAATTCGGGTGTCTCTGTATAAAAAAAATGTGATTTTTGTTTGTGAAAATACCTATTTTAGGGTATTTTTAAGGTAAGTATTTGTTGGCTCATCTAAAGGAATGGAAATATCGACATAAAGATTTTTTTTTCACGCAGTAACTGCGAATTTCTTCTAGGGTAGCCCTGAAAACGTGTATTTCGGCTTTGTTAGATGGTAAAGTGGTGATAATGTACGTAATAGATATAGCCGCGTTTGGATATATTCTTATTTCGTTAGGAGATGAGCGAGTATAACCTCTAACCTATAAGACGAAATGTTACTTCAAAACTTCACCTCACGTTTGACCGTAAATATCGTAGACGCGTTTACAATGCAAAAGTAGATCTACTTTCTACTTTTGCGTCCGTTGAACAACTTCATGCTCATTCATTGTGTGAGTAAGTATAGTTCTGGGGACAAAAAAGGGTTGTTTCTTGTCAGAATAAAAAAACAGGTTTGCGTAGAGTAGAGAGGTTGGGTCCATTGTGTCCAATAGGAACCTTCTTAATACCTGGAACGAAAACAGAAATAGACCGCTGTTAGAAGCTCAGAGTTCCGCCCTCTTGGACCCATCCGGATTTGTATACAAATCTTAGGAGGTCCTTTAGATCTACATTATTTAGATCTTCGAGCTCGTTGAAGAAGTAGCTGCCGAGGATTCTACGCCTGATGCTGTTTAGGGCTGGGCATTCGCAGAGCAGGTGACGAACAGATTCAATTTTTTCAACGTCCCTGCAGCTTCCGCAGTAATCGTTATGCGGTATGCCTAGCCGCTCAGCGTGTAAACCAGCGCAGTGCCCCGTGAGTACTCGGATGTTCCTGCGGGCTAGTCCGATCAAAAATAGTGATCTCTTTTTGCTTACCGCTGGCCATAGCTCCCTTGTGTGTCTGCACGTATCAAGTTCTGTCCAACGTAGATTGGTTCTACTCAAGGATTCAGTTTCTATCCTACGTGCTATCGAACTCAGCGGGACTCTTAAAGATTTGAGGGCTAGAGATGCATTCATTCCAGACCCAAATCTCGCAAGCTTGTCCGCTTCTTCGTTTCCCGATATATCGGTGTGGCCTGGCACCCAACACACAGTTACAGTGTTGCCAAGTGATAACTCGTCCAGAATTTCCCTGCATAGTTTCACAGCCCTTGACTTTACCACGTCTGGTTCCAAGGCTTTAAGAGTAGAGAGGTTTGAGTAGAGAATGTGATGTTTTTCGGTATTATTTCAGTTTCTCGCGATAATTCGCAAGTTGTTGGTTTTTAGCATGCACAAAGACACGAGTGCACCACTTTGGATATATTTATTTGTGATGGAATAAACAGAAATAATTTTATTTTCTTTGCCACTTGGCAACTTGGTTCGTTTTTAAAAAGCATCTTCTCTGTTCGTTCTTTTGCAAATATTTTTCAACAGAAATTGAATGTGTTTGAGGTGATACCTTACAATTTCCTACCCCAAAACGCAAAGCGGCATTTCGTTTTGCAAATTTGCTGCGTGCGTAGTTTGACGTAAAGTATCGTAAAGTTTTGGCAACGCATGGCAAAGGCCATTAACGTACGCACGCAGCAGTTTAAAATTTTAACGTTCCACAAACCAATCCGAGGGTTTTTAACGAGTCCCCGGCTATGGTTGTTACAGTATAGAGGTCTGCATCGTTTTCTTAACTCGATGTAAAGAGTTTTTTTCTGTAAACAGTTTTTAACAAACTTATGTCGGCTCCTGTATCAATCAAGAATGTAGTATGTTTTTTATCTGATGGGCTTAATTTGAGGCGTATCTTTGGTTCCTTGAATTCAGGACAAAACGATACGATAAACCTTAAATTTAGTTCTCGGTTTGGTGTACTTCGGCTGTTACTAGTGTTGGGACAGACCACCGATTTCGTCCTCCCGAGCCTGGTAGTTTCCCGGTAGGTTTTCGTTTTTTGTAACCATGGAATTATTGCTAACGGTGGCGTGCCTAACACAAGGGTTATTTGGAGTAGGATAAGAAGTGTTTTTCGGAATGGGTTTCGTCCTTGAGAAAGGTTTTGGTTTGAAGACACATTATTAGAGGAATTTTGATTCTGATGGAATTTTCCTAACCAGCATTCATTGAAAGAATGGTTGGGTATTTGCCAATATCCGCAAGTTAAGAAGTGAGCTTCCCTTTTAATAGGCTGATTGAACTGGGGTAAATTCTTGAAGCATGTCTCTTTTTCATGCCCAATCTTACCGCATGTTTGATAAACGGGTTTTTGTCGATGTAAGGGCGTTCAATTCGTGTAGAACATTCGCTGGCGTAAGAAATCGCCCTTTTAAATCGTTCTCGCCATGCGCTTGAACATTCAATTTGAGGTTGTGGTTCGCCAGTCCATCTTCAAAAGCTTGTATTGCTTGTTTGGTATTTTCTCACTACCTCTTCGCCCGTGTTGGCATAATTGGCCGAGTTTAACGAGTTCAGTAATCGAATTATTCTGTTACCGAATTATCTTATGCCTTCTCTGGTTTTCTGTCTGGCGATTATCAACTTCTTTTGGGCTGAAGAACGTAAAAGCTCTTTTTTTACATGGCTTTCTAGTTCCTTTACTAGCTCGACCAATGTATTTATGGTTTTAAACTGAGTAAGCTCGAATGCAGGCCATGAAGCCTAGTCTTGACGATGTCAAGAAATGGTTTATGTTCGGTGTCCGTTTTGACGGCGGAAAATAGGACTGTACCACACGAGGTGAATTTGCTAAGTTCGGCCATGTCTCCATTGAAGATTGAGACAATATTATATACGTCTCCGAGACTTTTTTTGTACTCCATGGTGGATGATTCAGGAGTGCAATTAAAGAAAGGTAGCTCTTCAAATAGCCGTACCGAAACAGCTCTTTTTCTTGTGAGTATGGGTGGAATATTGGGTTCTTAGATTTAGGGAGTAAATTGTAGGAGAACTTAAACTTTTTTACAGTGTTATAAACGAGAAAAAAAAATATACTAACTATATAACTTATCTACCTTAAAAATGTTTCTTTTCGTTGGGTTGGTGCGGTTTTCTTTGTGGTTGCTGTCGCTGCTTGCTGATGTTGTGTTGTCGTTGCCAGGCAGGCTTCGCGCCCTATAGTTGACAGTTATCGCCTGGTCTTTTAAACTGCTTATAAATAAAATAAATAAATAAATAGAGTGGCGCAACAACTCGAGGTGAACCAGGACCAACTTCTCAACAATGTATGCTGGTGTGTTAATTTCTTTACATACAAAAGGACCTAAATTTTTTTGCCGAATCCAAACGGCATTTTGAGAAGTTTTTCAAGACAAATGATACTCCCGGAGGGCTTGTCAAACCCTCGCGGAGGTGGGGGCCGTGAAAAGAACAAGTCTTTTTTTTTCAGGTGACGATGGCAGGATTCGAACCCAGACCTCCGGCGTAGTAAGCACACACACTGACCACTACGCCACGGCACCCCCCCCCCCCCCCCCTTTTATACTGCTTACAGTCTGCCAAATACCTTAGCTCTATAGCTGGCAAGGGCTTACAGTCGTAGGACTTCTAACACTTTCTACACTTCACTTTTTTTATTTTTATTACTGGTGTGTAGCCCCATTACGCATCAAGCAATGGGGCTTGAATACAACAGAGTGTATAGGAATAACCGTTTTAGGTATCCCACCGCTGCCACCAATGTTGACGCTGCACGTACCGTGCTTTCTCTTCAAAGGGAAGAGTACGCGAGCGGAGAGTAAAAACGCTGTAACTGTTTAAATGTGTCTTTTTTATTTGTTGTTTGAATTCTTGGCCCGCTTTCTCTATGCTTATGGCTGCGACCAATATTCTTAGCTAGGTATTAATTATAATAGGCCCGCTGTCTCAATGCGTATGGGTGCAACCTTTAAGTTTTATGTTTGCTTTTACTCCGTCTTTTCGATGGGAAATTGCCTTCTTTAAATACCCTCAAATCCAGCTAATCCTCATCCCTACCATGCATATTCAGTTTCATCAAAATTAATAAGTTTTTACCCACTCGAGTTTTTTTTTAATACACTATCAGATCTGTGTTGTAGAGCGCTTAGATCAAGCACTATCTACAAGCATAGGCTTGCCAAGCAAAAATATGCTTATACAGGCTCATCACATAGTGCTGGTGTTAGAGGCTAGTAAAAAAACACATGCAACATAAATTATATAAAAAGTTACACTTAGCAGAGCGAAAAATAATGATAAAAGAATGAGAGAGATACTCACTAAGAGTACCTCAGGAAAAAAAATAGAGTGGAAGCTATGAAGCACAAAGCAACACGGCTAATATAAACAATGCGGAGTAAACATGCAACATGCAAAATATAAAAAATAACACAGTTTAAATTTGTCGAAGCAGCATTTTTAATTTAGCTTTGCCAATATTAAAATTAAGTAAATTACCATTTGAGTTATACAGAGAACACAAACGGGTTATCGGCTCATGCATGCAATAGTTAATTCTATGACTGGGAACATTCAGAAGAGGTGGGAGGAGATTAAAATTTAAAATTAAATAAAGAGATAATGTCAGGAGCATCTATGAGACCGAGAAGTAATTGTTGAAAAAAGATAAGATCATTATTGGATCGTCTTTGGGAAAGACTTTGTAGGTTCAGTAGCTTAAGTCGCTGAGCATATGGAGGAAGGATTATCGGACCTTCCCAGGGAAGACCTCTAAGAGCAAAGCGGATGAATCTTCGCTGAACTGCTTCAATCCTATTTACATAACAAGTATGAGAAATATTCCAAATTTGCGAGGCATATTCAATCCGTTATATACGGATCGTTAAATTCTTTGGACCACCTTTTGACAAAGCCTAACATGCAGTTTGCTTTATTAACGATGGAGTTAATATGCTCGGAAAAAATTAGGTCGAAACTAAAGAAAACTCCGAGATCTTTGATTCAAAAAACGCGACTAAGTATGTGGTTATGTATTGAATAAAAGAAAACTGAAGGTATCCATTTTTTAGAAAATGTCATAATTTGGCATTTGTCAGGATTAAGCATGAGCCCGTTCTTATGACACCATGTGCTGAACCTATCGATATCTTCCTGTAAAAGCAAGTTATCCAAAGATGATTTAATAGTTTTAGATATTTTCATGTCATCGGCATAAGCGAGAATATCACTGCGGATGATACTAGTGGAAACGTCATTAATTGCAAGTATAAGAAGTGGACCAAGGTGACTGCCCTGAGGAACGCCTGAGAGGGCCGAAAACTTATTTGAAAGCAGGTCTCTAAAATTGACTTGGTCAGTTCTAGAATGAAGGTAGGATAAAATCCAAGAAATAAAATTAGATGGAAAGCCAAGCGATACCAGTTTAAATATAATAATTTCATGAGAAATCTGATCAAACGCCTTCGAGAAGTCAGTATAAATGCAGTCTACCTCAAAGCCACTTTCTAAAGCGTTGGTACATTTGCTTGAAAAGACTAAAGATTCGTGACAGTGGACCCGTTTTTTACGAAACCATGCTGTTCTTTACAAATGACATTGCGACAGAAAAATAAAAGGCTGTCACATACAAATTGTTCAAAAAGTTTAGGTATAGCGGAGAGTTTAGCAATTGGTCTATAATTGGAAACGTTACACTTGTCACCCTTTTTAAAAATTGGGGTGCTAAAGGAGAGCTTCCAAACCAGCGGAAAAACGCCGGAAGCAAGCGAAAGTTTAAATAAGTGTTGAAGAGGAAGAGCAAGGGTTTCCTTATACTTTTTGAGCACTATTGGAGAAATTTCGTCGGAACCCGCGGAGTAATCTTCCTTTAGGTTGGATAAAAAAAGATCAACACTTTCTAAGTCGACTGATATACGGTTAAAATTGACCTTTGTGGAATGATTTAAGTAATCGAAAAATTCCGTGTCAATAGGAAACGGTGCATCTCTGAACGACTTAGAAAAAGAGTCGGCAAAAAAGTTGCAAGTAATGGAAGGGTCGTTAGAGCAGCTACCATTATACTTTAAGTTGGCTGGATAGCCATCGGACAATCTTTTTGAATTGACAAATTTTCAAAATTCCTTGGGCTTCGCTACAAAAGAGTGACCTATTTCGGAGACATACCTATTGTATAAGCTCTCCGAAAGGGTTTTATATTCATTAAAACTAAAACGAAGAGGTTAAGATCTACATGACCCAAGCTTTTGATATATCTTTATCAAACTTTATTCCGTTTGTTACGCAAGGATTTAAGTTCCTTAGTGTACCATGGAATGAACGATCACAAATAACATTTTTTCTAAGCTTTGTCGGTACAGTGTTACGTATAGACCTATTTAGTAAAGAGTAGAAATTCTCTACACAGTGGGCAATGTCTGACGAATTGGCTACATTAGAAATACCTAACCTAGTCAACTTTTCAGAGAGAACTCGAAAGTCAGCCTTTCGAAAATCAAAGCTATATAAACTGTCATACGAGTTACCACTCTCATGAGTGAGACCGATCAAGTCAAGAAAGACATCCAGTGGCGGATGGTGGGTATCTATTTTAGTAATGTTGCAAGTACATTTACAGACAACAGTACTAACAGCGTCAGTTGAGAAAACCAAATCGAGTATTCGATTTTTAAAATTTTTTATACAGCTTATTTGCTGTAGGTAAATCAAAATTATATGATCTAGTTTATTAAGCGCACTTTGGGGGAGGAAATACACGGAACATAGTGAGTCTCGTCTTCCGATGATACCCATTTTAAAGGACTAAGGTTGAAATCACCAATAAAAAGAACTGTACTTTTACAACATGAAATACTAAAAACATATTCAAGGGCTGTAGCCAGCTCCAAGTAAATTTCGGCTGGACTATCTGGGGGTATGTAGGTGTTGACAACATATACGTAATAAGGTGGGAATTCAAGTTTGACGCAAACGAACTCGACTCTTAGAGTAAATGGAAAAATTTCTTTTCTGGATGTAATGTGTTTTCTAACAGCGGTAAGAATCCCCCCGCCTAAAGCAATTAAATCGTCTTTATGACGATCTTTTCTATATACAAAGAACTCATTGTTGAAGATTTCAGCTTCGGTAGTGTTGGCATTAAGCCAAGTTTCGGTCAATATAATGACGTCGTGAAGAAAAACCATCGAGCTTCTAAAAATCCATCTGTTTTATGTTTACTTCGAATGGATCTCACAATTTGGTAGAAGCAACTAAGTTAGCTGCTGAGTTTTTTGGAAGATTACTTTGTGACTTAGCTTTTGTGGATCGCTGAGTAAATTCCTTGGCCAGAGTGTTAATTGGCCAGATTGTGCTGTTACAAATAGAATCAAAACAAGTGGGAGGGTTACAATCCGCTTAGGCGAATCGTTGGATACCCCATCCCAATTGACCACTCTCAAGCTCCGAATTGTGTCATAAATCTTGGTTGTTAAATTTCAGTTTCATTTAACTTCAATTGTTTTTAGAATTTCTCAGTTAAGAATCTTCTCCCTAAGAAAGGAGCATGGCATCCGCCCCTTCTCAATAACATTGTATTAAAATACCCCATCCCATAGGATAGGAAGTTTGATTCATAGTTTGTAACATAGAGAAATAATCACCGTAGACCCCCAAGACCTTAAGGGCATATGATCGAGACCGAATTGTTAGTCGAATGAGTTATGTCCGTCCGTCCGTCTGTCGGTAGTTTTTAAGCCTTAAATTTTGAGCTTGGAACTTGAAACTTTGTATCTGTTCTTTCTAGGCTCCGAAGCAGTACAAGTGTAAAATTTTTTGAAATCCGCCCACTTTACTTAGTAGCTTGAAAAATCAAAGTTGTCGCAGGAAGCTGAAATTTGGTATGCGATATCCTCGCTTACGTGTATTGTGACTGGCATTTAAAAAAAAGCGAATACCGCCCCCTTGTAGGCATGGTCAAACTTTATATGCATTCTAATAAACAATTTTTATTTGATATATTTGATTTAAATCCAAAAAACTTGCACTACAAAATGTTCAGATATGTGCGTAAGCTATCAACTCAACTTAACTTTCGCCACGCCCACTTTTGGGGGCGTTTTTAAGTATAACCTAAATTTTTAATTTGGAAATGCAATCACCACGTGTATATCACTTCTGATAAAAAATATAACGATACTTCGTGAAATAAGATCACGAACAACTTCATCAGCAGTATTTTATGGTTTTAACCTAGCGACAAAGATTATATTTGGCTTAGGTACAGATTGTAAAGAATTAGAATTAAGAATCTCAATGGCTGATTTTTTATTTCAGGTCCTCAATTTTGGACGTTTAGGCTCAAGGTAAGATACGGTTTTAGTCTGGCGACTGGCATTTTCCGAAATGGGGCTTGGCACAGCCAAAGGGGCTGCCAACGATATGGAAGGGATATCTTCAGTAGTTAATGACACAGGTAAGCATGGAGAAGGAGGAAGAGCTGCTGTCGAGTTAAAGACGTCGACTTTCTGAGAAATGTTAAATGATGAAGATAGGGGCCAGGATCTGTTTCAGTAGCTACACCAGTAGAATAACTGATACTGGAAGCGATGAGACGTTAGTCACAGCAGAATGAAAACTACCAAGCAAGTCATTGAAATTCTTAGAAAGTTGTTTGCCGTCATGCTTAAAGGATGAAAATTTAAAAGGCCGTCGGGACAGGGAAATCTTACGAGGCTGACAATACCAGAAAGCCACCTCAGATGAGTTGACTTTTCCATAAATGCAGCAGTTGAGCCAACGCATTAAGCATGAAAGTGGTTACAACAGGGACCACGGTAAATATAGAGAGGGGCATTGATTTTGCTATCGCAACATTTTTCGGCTGTGCAGGCCATTTCGGGTAAAAACCAGTGAGTAAGTGTTACAGTGTGTACGCAGAAGTTACAAACCGTAAAACGAACCGCTGAATATCCCATCCTATCCCACTATGTAAATTCTGATGGCATTGTCATTTTTTGACGTTTTATAAAAAGTGCAAACTTTTAAAAGGGGCGTGGTCCAATCCCTAATTACAAACTATTAATTAAAACGCAGATATTTCCAAGTTACGCTTAAATGTACGTAAAAAATGCAACTTTTTGATTCAAATTCAAAGCGATTCAATTTTTATTTAATTGAATAGCGGATTCACCCCTTTCACCGTGTAACAAACTATGAGACAAACTTAATATACCTTCTATCCTATGGGATGGGGTTTAACTAGTGGGACGAAAATGAACAACAAAATAAGAACTAACAACAAAAACCAGTGAGTAATTGCTACAGTGTGTACGCAGAAGTTACAGTCCGTATAATGGACGTTAAATACCCCATCCTATTCCAAGTTGTAAGATGCTGATGGCATTGTTATTTTTTGACATTTTATAAGTAGTGGTCCAACCGCCCTTAATTACAAACTATCAATTATAAGATATTTTCAGACATTTTTCCAAGTTACACTTAAATGTACGTAAAATGGAAAAATCAATATTTTTGAAGAATCGACCCCTAAACGGGGGCGTGGCTGAAAACTTTATATGATTTAATCTGGACTAAAGTTTCGTTTACCTTACCTACTACTTTTTATACCCGACCCAGGATATATGAAGTTTAATGCATAGTTTGTAACGCAGTGAAATAATCAGCGTAGATCCCTAAGACCTTTTAGGGCCAATTTTTCAGTACGAGATCATCTGAGTTTTGGAGTTAACCTAAACCTAAATTTCCTTTTGGAGTGAAACTCGGGTTAATCCAGGCTTAACTCAACAAATTTGGTGGGCTAACCCCAGATTAATCCAGCAGATGCTTTTGATATATCCTTTTTGACAGGTAACTTTGAGAGTCAACTTTTCAGATTTCACGAAAATAATTTTAGATTCTTGGTCATTTTCGTTTCATTTTGCTAAGTTTCAATTATTTTTGAGTGGGAAATCAAACATCCTTTAAGAAAATGATAATTGATTCCTCCGACAACACTCATGTTCGCATCTAAGGCTAAATTTCATTTAACCTCTCATAAAAAGCTAAACGAGTTCCAAAGGTTAAGTTCAGACTCTAATTTCAGTGACGCTGAATTATATGAAATATTAAATTTAACAGTTTTGAGAAGTAAAAGAATAGTAAGGTCGCGACCATACAATTTCCATTTGTTTGGAGATAAGGCTTTTTACGACAGATTTCGGCTTTCAAAAGCATATGCATTTAATGTTTTGGAGCTTATTCGGCCACACATTAAACGAATTGGTAAGTTCTTTTTAAAAACAGCGTTGTAGGATCCCTGCATGGTTTGACGCCGTCCCGACAAGAACAAACAGAAAACTAAAATGAAAAACAATACGAAGATAAAGAATAACCATTTAAAAAACTTTTATCTATGTGTACATATGTGCATAGACACACTTCTCTCTAATCGTAGAGTGGAGTTAAAATACTAGGAGACGAAAAATTGGTGCACTGGCAGGGCATGATCCAAAGTTCTATTTCCATCTCGGGAGACTAAACAGCCTAATATGAGACTAAACAGCCTAAAATTGCGGACAATAACAATGCGGTGATGGAAAGTGAAAAAGAGATGAAAGTAGATATCGTCAAAGAGTTAAAGTGCAGTGAAAAAACCAAAAGCTCCTATGCTGGTCAACTCAAGAAGCCAGTGGGTGCGAGTGCACCAGTTATATTGAAACCCAAAGCAAAACAACAAAGTGTGAAATCAAAGAAAAAATTAAACCATCAGCACTCAATGTTGGTGTGAGTGGAGTAGCAAACAGACAAGACGGTGCGGTTGCTATTCGATGTAATAGGGAAGGAAAAAATTGTAGAGGCAATAAAAGACCAAAACAAAGTTGAGTGCTATGAAATAAAGTGCTTAAAAGTGTACAAGTCATTCAAAAACCAGCGGGTGTATAATGCTATAATTGAATTAGATGGCAAAGGCTTTGAAAGTATAATGAAATTAAAGAAATTAAATATTGAGTGGGATAGATGTCCAGTCTATGAAACTTTGACGGTACTAAGATATTTCAAATGCTGGGGATTTAACCACACATCTACGCGTCGCAGTGATAGTGCCCAGGTATGTGCAAAGTGCGGTGAAGTAGGTCATTCTCTTAAAACCTGCCAGAATGACAAAAAAATGTGTAAATTGCAAAAAGACGAAAGAACATCTTAATTTAAGTGAAATAGGCATAAATCATAATTGCAGAGATAGCTGCTGTCGTACCCTTCAACGAAAGCTTCAAATTGAAAACGAGAAAATTTGCTATTAGCAATTAACGTCCTCAGTTATAGGATTTTATTTAAATATAGAGGGGAAAGCAAATTTTACCCGATTGGAAGTAATAGCAATAAAAAGTGAGTACGATTTTATTTGCATAACTGAAACGCATGTCCCATCAAATATAAAAGACTCCGAGATAAAGCTGAAAGGTTATAAAATTGCCAGGTGTAACAGCATTTCTAATCATACGGGCGGTGTAATATATTATGTTAAAAACTTATGGCGAATCGAAGAAATCGCAAGCATAGCTGTAGGTAAAATGATGTGGTGGCTAGTAATTAAAGTGCACGATGAAAATAAAATCCTAGTTTTAGCTGGCATCTATAGATCTGCGGATAATCGTGTCTGCCCTGAGAACATATTTTGTGATTTTTTCAAAAACAGAGTAGAAGACGTGTGCTATGAATATGAGGAGGTTGTTATTATGGGTGATTTTAATATAAATTGGCTGTCGGACAGCACTTACAAAAAACGAATTTACGAAAGTATCGCGGACCTATCGTATAAACAAGTAGTTAATGTACCAACGAGAATCACACAAAACACGTCTTCCTTAATTGACTACGTAATAACAAACAAGAGAAACATTAAAGCAAAAGATAAAAAAGAATATAAAATCAGTGATCACGAATCTGTAGAAATAATTATCCAAACCAATCTGCTTAAGAATAAACCCTCGAAAAAATATATAAAATCATTATTATTTAAAGAAAGTGTTTTTCGCAGAGAACTTGTTGGTAATGGAATACAAAATATAAATTGCAGTGAAGTAAATGAATTAGCAAAACCTTTCAGTGATAAACTAAAATCTGCGATAGATAAAATTATTATACAAAAATCTATAAGTGCGAGAAATAATATTCCTTGGTTTAATAGCTACTTATTAAATATGAAACGAACTAAAATCCAGCTTTATCAAACAGCTGTTTGGACTAATAACACTCTTGATTGGTGTAGGTACAAGATGTGTCGAAATAGGTACGCTAAAGAATTAATTTTAGCAAAAAGCAATTACATAATTAATAAGATTGACCAATCGTCGCACCAAAAATCTATGTGGAGAACAGTAAAAACTCTAGTGCTGAGTGCTGGGGGAAGAGAGAAATGAAATAAAAAAACTTGTCTGTGATGGTGAAACTATTAAAAATAAAGCTAGCATTGCTAATAAGCTTAATGTATTTTTTGTCAAAAGTGTGGAGGAATTAAATGACAGAATACCATTCCAAGAGTACTCGACTTTTATCAATGTACATGCAAGGCAAAGTTTTAAATTTAAATTATTTACCCTTAGTGAATTAAAAGATGTAATGAAAAATATGATTACTATTCAAAAAAGACGTTAATGGTTTGTCAACTAAGATGATGCTAAGTGCATTTGACAACATTGGATTTACTTTTTTAAAAATTATAAACGAATCCCTAAGCAATAAAATTTTCCCTCAACACTGGAAGGTATCAACAGTTGTTCCCATAGAGAAAGTAAAGAAGACCTTGAATCCTGCGGAATTTCGACCAGTCAACATGTTAAGGACTGAGAGTAAGATCTTGGAAAAAATTGTTCATAACCAGCTGGAGGCTAATCATTTTTTGTCGAGTCATCAGTCAGGATTCAGACGCCAGCACAGCTGCGAGTCCCTACTTAATCTGGTCATCACACAATGGAAAAGTGAAGTTCATGCCAAAAAAGTCATAGCTGCGGTTTTTTTTTTTTGATCTACAACGGGCTTTTGAGACAATCGATCGAGGCATACTGGTGCAAAAACTAAATAGATATGGAATGCAAGGAGTAGAACTTGGGTGGTTCAAGAGCTACCTGTCTAACAGAGTGCAACAAACTAAAGTGGAGGATGAATTGTCAGAGCGGTGGTCAAAGGATAGACATGTGCACTCAAGAGGATACAAGCATCCACAGGTTTTCTAAACCCACCTCTGTCTATCAACTCCTACTCTCACCTCCCCGTGGTGAACACCGGGTGCCTAGTACCTCAACTGGAGATTGGGTTCCAACCCCTTTGGAAGGTTGTTGGGGGTAGCAGACGAGAGAGGGGGGGAGGAGTGTTCCCACTAAGGCACTTCTCCTTGCATTCGGACGGCAGCGGAGGAATTCCCCAGATGGAATCAACGGTGGCGTCCATAGTTCCAGTCAGGCCGAACTACTTAGTGAACACCTTATATGGGCTACTACGACGTATTCGGAGCTCAGGCCTATAAGGAGCGGGCTATCCGGCTCTCCGTCCTTAGAGCTAAGCAAAGGATCTGGTCCTCCAGGTTGGGGGTCGTGCCGTCGGGGTGACTTCCCGGCCACGTAAAGAAACACCAGTCACGAAGCGGAAACAAGCCTCGGATTCGGACGGATTTACTGTTGACGACCAATGCAAACGAGAAAAGGACAACGAGCTCCGGATCTGCACGTGGAATGTTAGGTCCCTTAACAGACCACGTGCAGCCGAGCAACTAGCGGAGGCCCTTAACGACTGCAAGGCAGACATTACTGCCATCCAAGAAATGCGGTGGGACGGGCCGGGCAAAAGAAGGATGAAAAACTGCGACATCTACTACGGCGACTGCTATCGGCATCAAAGACAGCGCCTATTTGGATGTGGTTTCGTTGTTGGAGGCAGACTTAGGCAAAAAGTCTTGAGCTTCAACCCTGTAAGCGAGCGCCTCGCGACGATCCGCATCAAGGCTAAATTCGCCAACATTAGCCTGATATGCGCACATGCCCCCACAGAGGAGAAAGATGACGAGACCAAAGATATGTTCTACGAGCTCCTGGACAAAACTTATGAGCAGTGCCCTAGCTACGACATTAAAATTGTCCTAGGCGATTTTAATGCCAAGCTAGGAAGGGAGGGCATCTTTGGTCGTACTGTCGGAAAGTATAGCCTGCACGACACGACCTCCGATAACGGATTCAGGCTGATCGACTTTGCTGCGGGGCGACACGTTGTGGTAGCTAGTACACAGTTCCCGCATCTCAATATCCACAAAGGGACATGGAGATCTCCCGATCAATCAACCGTCAACCAGATTGACCATATTGCGATCGACGCAAGGCACTCCTCCAGTATCATGGATGTCCGAACTTTCCGAGGGGCCAACATTGACTCGGATCACTACCTTGTTGTAGCCAAGGTACGGCTGCGGATATCCCGACCAGCGCCAAGTAATGGAAATACTGTGAGGAAGTTTGACGTCGGCCGACTACAATCGCAAGAGATCGCCAGGTCCTTCTCCAACCGAGTCTCTCAAAACCTTCTACGAAGTCCTATGCAACCAGCATCAAGTATTGATAGCCAGTGGCAACATTGCCAAAATGCCATCAGAGACGCCGCCTCTGAAGTGCTGGGTTTCACACGGCGACCACAACGAAACCCCTGGTTTGACGATGAATGCCGGCAAGCACATGCAGCTAAACAGGAAGCATACAAAGCGGCGCTGCACAGAAGGACTAGAGCTGCTCGCAAGCTCTACGAGCAGAGGAGGAGAGAGGAGCACCGGCTTCTCCGAAGGAAAAAGAGAGAGCACGAGAAGCGCGCGGTTGAAGAGATAGAGAGATGTTACAACAGGAATGAGGTTAGAAAGTTTTACCAAAGGATCAAAAGGTCCTGCCAAGGGTATAAACTTCGAACTGAAGCCTGTAAGGACCATCAAGGGAACATCGTTGTAGAATCGCAGTCGGTGCTGAGGATTTGGAAAGACCACTTCTGCAGACTGTATAACGGCGAGGAAGAACCAAATACCGCTGTCAGGCAGAACGAACCATTCAACCCGGGCGAAGACGTTACCGACGAAGCATACGAACGATACCGCCCACCCGACCTGGAGGAGGTGAAAGTAGCTGTGTCTAAGCTCAAGTGCAACAAAGCAGCCGGAGCAGACGGCCTAGCTGCCGAACTTTTTAAATCCGCTGGCGATGAGCTGGTTAGGAGCATGCACCAGCTCATCTGCAAGATATGGTCGGAAGAAAGCATGCCCGACGAATGGAACCTCAGCATTGTTTGCCCGATCCTGAAGAAAGGAGACCCTCTGAGTTGTGCCAACTACAGAGGCATAAGTCTTCTTAACATCGCATACAAGATCTTTTCTGCTGTACTGTGTGAACGCCTGAAGCCGTTTGTCAACAATCTGATAGGCACATATCAGTGTGGCTTTAGGCCAGGAAAGTCCACCATCGATCAAATATTCACACTGCGGCAGATCTTGGAGAAAACCCAGGAATTCCAAATCGATACACACCACCTCTTCATCGATTTCAAGGCCGCGTATGACAGCATCTATAGAGACGAGCTATATAGCGCAATGTCTAGTTTTGGCATCCCTGCCAAACTCGTCAGTCTGTGCAGGATGACGATGGAAAACTCACGCTGTTCCGTCAAGGTCGGCAAAGACCTCACCGACCCCTTTGATGTCAAAAAAGGATTTAGACAAGGCGACGCGCTGTCATGCGACTTCTTTAACATCATACTTGAGAGAATTGTGCAGAACTCTCGCGCCAACACCAGAGGTACAATCTTTCAAAAGTCCGTTCAACTACTTGCATACGCAGACGACATTGACATAATCGGTAGAACAAAGCGTGATGTCAGTGAAGCCTTCGTGAGTATTGGGACGGAAGCGGCGAATATGGGTTTAGCAGTCAATGAGGGCAAAACCAAGTATATGCTGTCATCAAGAAAAGACACCCAACACCGACGTCTTGGACAAAACATCACCATCGACAGCTATAACTTTGAGGTAGTTAGGGACTTTGTCTACCTCGGTTCCGCTATCAATTCAGACAATGACACCAGCGCTGAAATCAAACGAAGGATAACTCTTGCCAATCGCTGTTTCTTTGGGCTAAGAAGGCAATTGAGTAGCAAAGCCCTCTCTCGAGCAACTAAAGTGTCCATGTATAAGACCCTCATCATCCCAGTCCTGCTTTACGGTGCAGAAGCATGGACTCTGTCAAAGGCGGATGAAAACACTTTAGGCTGCTTCGAGAGGAAAATTCTTCGGACGATTTACGGTCCCGTCTGCATAGACGGAGAGTGGAGGAGGAGATATAACATCGAACTGTACGGGCTGTACAGCGATACCGACCTAGCCAAAAGAGTCAAAACACAACGTCTACGATGGCTGGGTCATTTAGAGCGGATGGACACCAACGCCCCGGCCCGGAAAATCTTCGAATCCACACCGCAGGGACGACGCGGTAGAGGAGCACCGAGACTCAGGTGGCGCACGCAAGTGGAAGGGGACCTCAGCCAACTTCGCGTGCGAAACTGGAGACGGCTAGCTAGAGACAGAGCTGGCTGGCGAAGCTTGTTGGCCGAGGCCCAGGTCCACCCCGGACTGTAGCGCCACCTTAAGTAAGTAAGTAAGAATTGTCAGAGCTTTTGGTTGTAAATCTGGATATACCTCAAGGTGCGGTGCTGGGTACCTACTCTTCTTTTCTTAATAAATATAAACGATCTTGAAAAGTGCTTCATCACGCGAAGGCTAGACTGTTTGCGGATGATTCTTTGTTATATGTGACTGGAGATTCGGCAGCGGAGTGCATAAGAAAACTGAATGCTGATTTAAAAAGAATAGAATTTTATTTCAAAATGAATAAGTTGAAGCTCAATACATCAAAAACAAAAGCTTTTGTAATTAACGGTGTTTCCAGTGAAAATATTCTTATAAGTGATGTAATTATTGAAAAAGTTGTGAAAATAAAATACGTTGGAGTAATTTTGGAAAGTAAACTAAGTTTTGAGTCTCACATTAATTATGTGTAGTAAAATTGCAAAGACGATAGGGTTTTTCAAAAAGATAAGACGTTATGTATCAGCGGTATATGCAATAAAAATATATAATGTTATGAAAAAATCGCATTTCGAATATTGTTCTACAATTCTTTTTCTAGGCACTAATCAAATGACAGAGAGGTTACAAAATTTAATTTTAAGTATTTTAAAATTGCTAAGAATAGCAAAGCTAAATAAAGAATCAATTCATCAAAAAACTAGTGAGTAAGTGCTGCAGTGAGTACGCAGAAGTTACATTCCGTAAAACGGACCGTTGAATACCCCATTATATCCCACATTGTAAAATGCTGATGACATAGTTGTTTTTTTAATAGATTTTTTAATTTTTTAAGTAATGCAAACTTTGAAAAGTTTCGTGTGCCAACCGCCCTAATTAGAAACTACAGATATATCCAAGTAACACTTAAATGTACGTAAAAATGCAACTTTTTGGTTCAAATTCAATATTTTTGAAAAATCGACCCTTAAAAGGGGGCGTGGCTAAAAACCTTGTATGCACGAATTCTGGACTAAAATCTCGTTTACCTAACCTGCTACTTTTTTTGTTTCATGCTTTCCTAAATAAGGCTCAAGGCCAGTCGAAATTAAGTTTTTCAGGAAAATTTTTAGTTTTTCTTCAATTCTGCCTCCAAATGTGGGCGTGGCCCAAAGTCTTGTATGAACAAAATGTGGAACTAAGCGTTCTCTACATGAAATATTTCGCAAATTTTTTTCAATTTTTAGCAAAAATTCTGTGTAAACTGCATTTGAAAATGTACCCTTAAATAGATGGCACGCCCACTAGAGGAGGTTTACCAATTAAATTTGTCTTGTTTGTGTCTTATATTTATTAGGAGATGCTAAGTGTCAAATTTCAGACTTTTAGAACGATTTACAGTTTTGAAAACTCTGGAGGTAGTTGCACATTTTGATCGATTTTGAGCGTGTCTTTGAGCGGATTTCAATTTTTACACTTGTACTGCTTCGCATGACGTGGACCTTACGTACAAAGTTTCAGCACCCTAGCTCAAAATTTAAGGCCTAAAAACATGTGACATACAGAAGGACGGACGGACGGACGGACGGACGGACGGACGGACATGGCTCATTCGATTCAGAATTATTATTTATTATTTCACCGTGTTATAAACTATGTGACAAACTTAATATGCCTCCTATGCTATGGGATGGGGTATAAAAATGTTCTATCGGCAAAATAGCAACCCAAATAATATTAACACAAACACAAAACATAAAAACAAAACAACGGAGCAAGAACGTCAGCTTTGTTTAAGTTTATGTCAAACATTTTGTTAAATTTATCTAACACAGTTTCTGAATTAAAGCTTGGGCCTTATATTCTGAACCATTCCAAACGTGCACCGAATCGCTGGTTTTATCGATAAATCACCGATATGAGGCACAGTTAGTGCTTGAAGAAATAGTGCTTCAAAAAGTGTCAGTACGGAGGGCTCGACTTTCTTCAAGTGTCTAGCTGAAGGGGAAAAAGACTGTACATCATTGTAGGCTCTCAAAGTGGCGAAGCAAAGGGTTAAACTGGGTTTCGACTATACCATGGCGCAAACTTATAAGCCGCTTTTCGGTTATGCGACTTTTGCCACGCACAAACGCTTAAGAACAGCTTGGGAGTAGCGTACCTACAGCATTTCTTTTCAAACACCTTTTACTCTTTCAAACATACACTATCGAGTAATAGCATCAGACACCGCAACCATACGTACGTATTCTGTGAAAACCCTTTACCGTCCACTGAAAGTGAAATAAGAAATCACTGAAAGAAATTTGTATGCTCGGGCCGACTCACGTTTTTCAATTTTCTTTTACGTCGATAATCACACTTTTTTTTATTAAAGCTGTGTAGCTCAATAATCTTAAAATCAACCATAAGCAGTGGTGCCATATTAGCATTATTAATGCTAGATCTGGCAATATCCGCGAAAGAATTTTATTCCGAAATCTGAAAGCAATGCCAAATGCTTTTCTAGCATTATTGTTTATTTTTTAGCATTCGTCTATTCTTTGAACAAATTCCTATTTAACACCTTTTCGAAAAAGAAAATATTTTAATTTTTCGCTAAGTGCAAGCCAACTTTGTCTAGCGAGCTTAGAAACAGCATATGTAGATGCGCCCTTAATTTAGCCATGTCATGAACCGGCACATTTTGTGACGTGGAATCGGAATACCTTGTTATGATATGAACTAAAATGTGACATCAATTCGTGCAAAGGGTTTGATATTAAGTTTTGAGTTCCGCCTACTTTTAGAAGGCGTTTTTAGCAAAAAACGTTTGTTTTTTTCCTAAACAATTTTCGCTTTTAACGCATTTTCTCGCAATTCTAACGAAATTACAATTAATTAATTTTAATTTTTAGCCCACTTTTGGAAGCGCGGCCAATACAAATATTGCATTAATCCAGGCCAAAAAACTTTTAAATTTGGCGTTACACGGTAAATGGGGTCAAGTGTTTAGCCTGGTGTCTTGTCCATACTCACTTGTTGTTTTTAGTTTTAGATTTTAAAAGAAATTAATATAAATTTTTTTGTACCTGATAAAGATCATGGTTACTTTTCATCTGTTTTTGTTTTTTGTATAAGACCTCTTTGTTGTTACCTTTATCGTGTTGGAACCTTTATTGTTCCATACGATTTAGCACCGGAAAATTTTAAATCTAGCATTGTGGAATTTAGAACTCTGGCAACACTGACCATAAGTTCCAGCAGAAACATTTATGTCGGTGGAGTGCATTTACTTAAAACGAAGAATATCGTTGACACTACACACTACACACTGTCTTTACCACAGTCTAAGAATTTATAACAAACGTTTGACATCAACAACTAGTGGGAGGGTTATAATCCGCCTAGGCGAATCGTTGGATACCCCAACCCAATTTTATCAGATGTGGTACACATTTGTTAATTGTTTTTTACTTAAAAACGCTCTAAGTTTTTGGGTGGGCGTGGCAAAAACTTATTCAATTGAAGTGACAGCCTTTGTGAACATTTTGTGGTGAAATTTTTTAGGATTTAAAAAATATCAAATAACTAGTGGGAGGGTGACAATCCGCCTAGGCGAATCGTTGGGTACCCTATCAAGGGCACCACTGTCAAGCTCCAAAATGCGTCAAAAATCTTGGTTGTTAAACTTCAGTTTCTATTAAATTTAATTGTGTTAAGAATTTATCAGTTAAGAATCTCCTTTTTTTTTAAAAAGGGGCGTGTCATCAACCCCTTTTAAATAATATAATTTTTTTATCATATTTTTTATCAGACGTGAAGTGAATTGGGCGTGTCAGTGGGCGGATTTAAAAAAATGTTGCACTTGTACTGCCTCGGGACCTAGAAAGAACAGATATCAAGTTTCAAGTTCCTAGCTCAAAATGTAAGCCCTAAAAACAACCGACAAACGGGCGGACGGACGGACATGGCTCATTCGACTTAGAAATCGGTCTCGATCATATGCTTGGGGGTCTACGGTGATTATTTCTCTACGTTACAAACTATAAATCAAACTTAATATACCTCTTATGCTATGGGATAGGTCAGTCATTCGTGATCGAAATGTGCGCATATGTTCTCAAGTGCATTCTAAGCTCCATAATTTCCTTAAAATGCGATCGAACCGACTTGGGGGATGAGACCTTAAGGGCAGATGATTCGGTCTCGATCATATGCCCTTAAGGTTTTGGGGGTCTACGGTGATTCTTTGTTATAAACTATAAATCAAACTTAATATACCTCCTATCCTATGCGATAGGTCAGTCATTCGTGATCGAAATGTGCGCACATGTTTTCAAGTGCATTCTAAACACCAAAATTTCCTTAAAACGCGATCGAACCGACTTGGGGGATGAGGAACCCAGCCTCCCCTCAAAAAAATTAATAAACTTTAAAAGTGTCTCACTTAAGCACCAATATCTCAAAAATGGCAACCGGTATAAATAATAAAAACTAAAGGGTGATTTTTTAGCTGGTTTGGTTTTGGCAACACTGGTTTTGACAGCTGACGTGTGTTTAGTACCTTGTGTCACTGTCAAACAGCTTCAGTTTGGTTTGCAATTTAACCATGCATCGTCTTACAAATGAACAACGCTTGCAAATTATTGAATTTGGTTTCAACAAGATGGTGCCACATGCCACACAGCACGCGAAACAATGGCGCAATTGCGAGGCGAGTTTGGTGAACAGTTAATTTCACGTTTCGGGCCGGTCAATTGGCCGCCTAGATCGTGCGATTTGACACCATAAGATTATTTTTTGTGGGGGTACGTCAAGGCTAATGTATATAGGGATAAGCCCGCTTCGATTGACGCACTGGAAGCCAACATGCATGCTTTCATTCGTGAGATACCGGCCGATATGTGTGAAAGAGTATGCCAAAATTGGACTCAGCGGATGGGCTACCTGAGACGCAGCCGCGGTCAACATTTGCATGAAATTATCTTTAAACATTAAATTGCAAGGTTCAAACTATCGATTCAAATAAATATTTCATTAATTTTTTCGAATTTTTTGTGTTTTTTTTTTAAAAAAAGTTCTCAACCTCTTAAAAAATCACCCGTTATTATAGTGAGTTGCAAGACCCTTTTGACGACGATGATAATGGTCAAAGTGAAAGCAACATCAATGAGTGCTTAGACAATAAGGTATCTAAATAAATAAAAAATAAATAGAGTGGTGCAACAGCTCTAGGTGAACCAGGGCCAACTTCTCAACAATGTATGCTGGTGTGTTAATTTCTTTACATACAAAGGGACCTACAATTTTTTGTCGAATCCGAACGGCACTTTGAGAAGTTTTTCAAGACAAATGATACTCTCGGAGGGCTTGTCAGACCCTCGCGGATCTAAAAGTGATTTAATAAGAGATCTGCTTAAGAAGCTTAACATTGAAGATTATTTACTTAAAAATATTTTCCTTGGCCATAAATATATGTGCTCTACATCAGTGTCTTATATTAATCAATGGATCAAAAGCCTCCTCTTTTGAATTTTTCATTCATGAGAGGAAAAGCAACCGGCCTTTTAAACTAACTTTGTCTGGTTTAGGCTTGTATGAAAATTCATTCGTGAAGACCGAACTTTCTTCATTGGTTATCAAATGCCTAGATGTAAAAACATTTACAATTAAACCTAAAACGATCGTTAATTCTCAAATCGTAAGCACTTTTTATCTGTATGTGATTTATATCGAACGTGGTTCCATAAAATTAAATGACCTTCGCCGTAACTTTCGAAGTGTTTTTAAAATAATTGTGAGGTGGGACTACAAAAGACAAAAACAAAACAAGGTAACACAATGTTTTAACTGTCAGTTGTTTGGACACGGGGCTATGCATTGTCAAGTCAAACCATCATTCGCAGTCTGTTCAGGTTGCCATATTACAAGTGCTTGCCCGAATCCAGCGCAAATCAAATGCTCGAACTGCAATGGTCCACATAAGTCTTCCGATCCTTTATGTGTAAATCGAACACAATATATCGAAATTCGTCAAAAGCTGGCCTCTCGCAATCGTCCACACAATGCTGGCAAAAGTCAATCCATTCCTCCCATGCCAACATTTAATCATTTCTCTGTTGACGAGTTCTCGCTACTTTCTTCATCACATCATCATCGTCATGTAGCTGGCACTAGAAATACCAACAACAAAACACCAAAATAAATTGCAGCCGCAGCCGCCAATCCAACGGTCTCAAGTACTACCATCAGCGAGTAATAGCAATGTGCACAACACCGCACACACAAAACCGAATGACTCAGCCAGCGACTTCAACGTCATAGCTTTTTTCGTTCGATGAAATTAATTCTCTCTCAGAGGTGTTGACCAAACTAAGCTCTTGCCGTACTAGGGCAGACCAATTTCATGCAAGCACTTCTTTGGCTATTATATGTGTTTATTCCCAGTATGATAATTAATAACAATCTAAAAATCGTAACTTGGAGCGCTAGAGGCGTGCAAAAATAAACTGTTGAACTTTTTGATATTTTAATTAAAAATACCGTAGTGGTTAGTGTGTGTGCTTACTACGCCGGAGGTCTGGGTTCGAATCCTGCCATCGTCACCTGAAAAAAAAGACTTGTTCTTTTTCACGGTCCCCACCTCCGCGAGGGTTTGACAAGCCCTCCGAGAGTATCATTTGTCTTGAAAAACTTCTCAAAGTGCCGAAAAATTGTAGGTCCCCTTGTATGTGAAGAAATTAACACACCAGCATACATTGTTGATAAGTTGGCCCTGGTTCACCTCAAGCTGTTGCGCCACTCTATTTTTTTATTTATTTATTTTAATTAAAAATAGCATTGATGTTGCCCTTATCACAGAGACTTGGCTTAAAAATTAAAAAAATTTCTCGCATCCAAATTTTAAATGCTACAGGTTAGACAGGCGGCATGCTAGAGGGGACGGGGTTGCTGTTGTAGTTAACAAAAACGTATCTCATAGAGTGCTAACCAAATTGAAAAAGAGTTATAACAAATATTCAAGATATAACTATTTGCTAGGTTTGCTCCATACAAAGTATTGAGATCCGCCCACTTTTAAGGGGCGTGTTTATGAAAAAACGGCCTTTTCTGCAATAATTTTCGGTTTTAACGCATTTTGTCATGATTCTACGGAAATTACAATTAATTGATTTTAATTTTTAGCCCAGACCCATGTGGTTTCTCATTAGGGGCGGTTGGACCACGCCTCTTTTCGAAGTTTGCATTACTTATAAAATGTCAAAAAATAACCATGTCATCAGCATTTTACAATGTGGGATAGGATGGGGTATTCAACGGTCCGTTTTACGGACTGTAACTTCTGCGTACACACTGTAGCACTTACTCACTGGTTATAATAGGTAAAGGTGAATGTTGAATTGATCTTCTAATAAGTATCGCAACACCTCCACCTCTACGACCCAAGCGATCGTTTCGGTAGCATTTGTGTCCTGGTGTGGATAAATTCATTCCTTTTTGAGACAGTCTCTGTATTTAAGAAGTTTATAAACTCTAAAGCTTTTTTTCGAATCCCTCTGGCATTCCAATTAATAATTTTTATATAGGTGTCTGTCATATTACTTATTTTAACTATACAAGAACTTACTTGCTAAATGTGCGATAACCTTAAATTGCTCATTTTTTGTCTAACAAGACGATAAAAAATTTATCATTTCCATTGCTAGAGAGTTAAGCTCATCAATGGTAAAAAAGTATATCATCATTGGTAATGTTGCGGGAAGCATCTGACGACATGTTGCCTCAAATGTTGTTATTGATTTAATCAAAACTCACGGCGCTCGGAGCGGCTTTGTGAAGTTCTCTACAATTAGCACATTTGATACCATTGGACTCGTTACAGCCTGTTGTTTTGTGTGGACCAGCACACAGGCCACAGTATTTTTTGATTTTCCAAGTAATACACCTGACAGTTATGGCATTGTGTCAGCTTACCACGAATTTTTTTTGTAGACCCCAGCTAACTTGCGTATGAAGTATTGATCGGAAGTTGTTTTTATACCCCATCCCATATGATAGGAGGCATATTAAGTTTGTCACATAGTTTGTAACACGGTGGAATAATAATGGTAGACCCCCAAGACCTTAAGGGCATATGATCATGACCAAATTCTGAATCGAATGAGCCATGTCCGTCCATCCGTCTGTATGTCACATGTCACCTTAAACTCACCTTAAATTTTGAGCTACGGTGCTGAAACTTCGTACGTAAGGTCCACGTCATGCGAAGCAATACAAGTGTAAGACTTTTTTAAATCCGCCCAAAGGCACGCCCACAATCTGTCTAAATGTGCAACTACCTCCAGAGTTTTTAAAACTGCAAGACGTTCTAAAATGCTGAAATTTGACATTTAGCATCTCCCAATGAATGTAAGACATAAAAAAGACAAATTTAATTAGTAAACCTCCAATAGTGCGCGTGGCATCTATTTTAAGGGCACATTTTCAAATGCAGTTTACTCAATATTTTTGCTCGGAATTGAAAAAAAAATTGCATTATATTTTATGTAGAAAACGCTTAGTTCCACATTTTGTTTATATAAGACTTTAGGCCACGCCCACATTTGGAGGCAGAATTGAAGAAAAACCAAACATTTTCCAGAAAAACTTAATTTCGACTGGCTTTGAGCCTAATTTAGGAAAGCATGAATCAAAAAAAGGAGCAGCTTAAGTAAATGAGAGTTCGCTCCAGATTTCGTTCATATAAAGTTCTTTGCCACGATTTTTCAAAAATATTGAATTTGAAGCAAAAAATTGCATTTTTACGTACATTTAAGTGTAACTTGGAAATATCTGTGGAAATATCTTATAATTAATAGTTTGTAATTAGGGGCGGTTGAACCACGCCATTTTCGAAGTTCGCATTACTTATAAAGTGTCAAAGAATAACTATGCCATCAGCATTTTTCAATGTGGGAAAGGATGGGGTATTCAACGTTTTACGGACTGTAACTTCTGCGTACACACTGTAGCACTTATTCACTGGTTTAAATCAAAGAACCTAATGGAACCATTTTCAAATGAGATAAGATAGAAATTATCCGTATAGCGTTCATATTGTTTTGTGATTTTTTTTAACATCAACACACTTTAACTTCAGTTTTATAAGTTCATCTTGGAGTGAACTCGTGTCTATGTCAGCAATACCGTGTCTATGTCAGCAATATAACAGATAATTTTTACGCCGATGGATATTTTTTTGATGAGGTAGTTAGAATTTTTTTAGAGATTTCATAAGGTTGTATACATATTCAGGGGATTTTTGCAGTAATTTAATTGGCGGAAAGTAAACTTTTTTTGATAAAATATTCGCGAAAATTTCGTTCATATTATCACCATCCGTGTCACTGTCTGGCAGACACTGTAAGGGGCTGAATTTATTGACCCTACTTGGATCAATCCGGTCACTCACTGTACTTTTTTTCTTCTTCTTCATATTGAAAAAGATTTTCCTATCCGAGGACAAAAGATTGTCCTCGGGTTCGGCTGATCTTTAACGCCTAGCAATGATGGTTTTTTAATAGAGATTTTCGTAGGAAAGCCGACAAAGACGTCTTGCGTGGAGAAAAGCTCCGGTTGAACTGAAAGAGTTCTTTGTTGAAGAGGAAGAGCAAGGGTTTCCTTACACATTTTCAGCACTATGGAAAGAATTCCGTCGGGAGCCGCGGAGTAATTTTCCTTTGGGTTGGATAAAAAAGGTCAACAGTTTCTAAGTGGACTGATATAACGTTAAAATTGTGCTTTGTGGAATGATTTAAGTGATCGAAAAGTTCCGTGTCAATCCAAAACGGTGCATCTCTGAACGACTTAGAAAAAGAATCGTGAAGGCAGGGTCGCAAGAGCAGCTGCCATTATACTTTAAATTGGCTGGGTAGGCATCAGACATTCTTTTTGAATTCTCTACTTTAGCGAATACAATGAATTCAAGTCGTCAACTCTGCCGTCCATCTTGTGTGATGTAGAAGTCTCACGACTAATCATATTTGTATAAATAGCCGCTACCCGTTGCCTAGTTTTAAGTTTCGAATCGGAATACTTGCAAAGCGAACGTCGAGTGTGAAATTAATAAAAACGGTTACGGTGAACTAGATTGAAATAAGTGTTTGATAAATAAAGATATTCGTTGTGTGTTTATTAAAACTGAAATTGAGTTTTATTCGACGAACCCCAGGAAAAATATTACATTGGTGTCAGATTGGGTATAAAACTCAAAATTTACAACAGTGTTAGTCTAACACACGGTGTTTACAACGGAAATTCCTAGAGATTTTGTGTGAAATCGCTTTGCGTCTGTGATTCATACAGTTTTCACCGCGAAATTTTCCAGATATATGTTAACTGATTGTGCTATTAACAAACTTGTTAGAACAGTGTCGGTGATAAATTCAGGAGTGAAGTGAATTTTCCAGAACAGTATGCAAAAGCTTCAGTCCGTCTGCGACGGATTGCAAATGCCCGACCCTACCAAAAAGAAACCTGCCACGCCTCCAGCAAGTGGGTGGGATGTAAAAATATAACTGTTGAATGCTTAACGCTAGATGGTTACATACATTCTGGACTAAAAAAAAACTTTTTTCTAAGCCACACCCACAAAAGTGAAAATTGCTAAAATCTTGCACTTTTGTTGTATAATTTTATACCAAATTTCATATACATTTATTGAAAAACAGCCATTTTAAATTAAAATGCTTTGAAAAGTGGGCGTGGTCAACGTTAATCGTCACATACTGAAAATCAGTGTGCTAGCGCCATTTGAACATAGCTAAAGCGTGATTTTTTTTTTATTTTAATTGGAGGTGGTACTAATAACTATGGTACTAATAACTAATTTTCAAACATGATCTGGTCTAATGGACTTCCAGTTCACTTACAAATTTTGAGCTCTCTAGCTTAAAACTTAAGGCCTTAAAGTTATTTACATACGGACGGACTGACGAACAGACGGACATGGCTTAAGCGATTCTCCTGTCGATCTCAATTATATCTCTAAAAGGTCTTAGGGGTCTATGGTGATTAATTCACTGCGTTAAAAACTATACAGCAAACTTAGTATACCCTAGGTCGCGTATAAAAGGATATAGAAACGGATTGTGTCTTCGTTAACTTAAAATGGAAAGCAAAATCGGACAATTGCCAACATCTGAATTAAAAGAAGATTTGCGTAAGAGATACCTCCAGACATAGGGGCTTAAAAAGGAATTGTTGCTCCGACTTCACGCAAGTATTACTGAGGAAGATGGAGATCCCGATACGATGCTGTTCGATTTTCAAGAAGAACAGCAGGAAAGCACAGTAGGTACTACCGGAGAAACGCCTGCTTTCATTAAGTTGCTGTTGGAAAAATTCGAGAAGCTTGAGAGCGGCCAAAAAGAATAAAAGAATACTATCGAAGAACAAAAGAATGCTCTCGAACAAAAGTTCGACAAGCTAGGTATTAAGTTCGATTAGCAGAAAAATACTCTAAAAAGCCAACTCGATTCCCAGAACGCACTCTTTGAGGAAAAGTTCCAAACTAAAGATAAAAAAATTTAAAGCGTGGAGGAAAAGTTCACTGAAGTCAAATCGGACGTAGGACAACTAGCTAAGTTACTCGAATTGGTTAAGAAACAGAAAGCTCGAGAATGTTTGCCCAACGGTCCGCGACAAAAACAAATGCAGCCTCCTGTCTTTGATGGTAAAACGACACGTCCGATTTACAAGTAGCAATTCGATGCTGCTGCCTTGACGAACAATTGGGACAATGAAGAAAGGTCGATTGCACTCACGCTTGCGCTAAGAAGAACAGCCGCACAATTGCTGCCGACCATTCCTGAAGAAAAACAACGGGACTATGACGCCATGGTTAAGGCCATTGGAATGGGGTTTGGAGACGACCAGATGCAACAAGTTTACCCTGTCCAGTTGCGCCGAATGGTCCAGACAAGAGGCGAAATGCTACAGCAGTTGCAAGCGGACATCTAACGTTAAGCGAATTTATCTTTCCCAAATGCCAACAAGGTAATAAATAACGAGCTTGCAACCGATGCCTTCACAAATGCCATCGCGGACGAAAAATTACAAATGGCCGTAAGAAGAATGGCGATAAGAAAACGGTCGCTGAGGTTTGGCATTCGCTCTGACCATGGAAGCAGCAGATTAAGCTTCGCAAGGAAGGCATTGCATCAGGGAAATGGCGGTGGTAGAGTATTCATGTCAACGCGTAGACATCGAAAGACAAAACACAAGCAACGTTCGAGGACAAATCAAATGCTGGAACTGCAACAAGATGAGACACCTACAGTGATAGCGCAAAGCTCCGCCAACGCAGGCAAGTTGCCCACATTGCTCTAGCAGAAGATAAAAAGTTGGTTTATGGAATCGACGCCCCCAGGACCATCATCCAAGTTTCATTAACAAAACGCCACAACAAGAGTCTGGCAGTGGAGGCAGTCATCGCTAGCAGAAAATGTGTGGCCGCTATCGACACGAGTGCCACGGCCACCATAATCAGAAGACGGTCCTGACTTCTTGGCTGCATAACACCAGCTGCTAGATTTTGATAACAGCTACAGCAGAAGCAGCCAAAGTATACGGAAAAGTGTTTCTACAGATACAACTAGAGAGATTGACCTTCTCACACGCATTCTTGGTAGTCGACATATGCGGCAAATGTATCATTGGCGTGTGTTTCATGAAGTCACACGAAGTAATTCTAGACCTTCGAATGTAAGTATTAAGGTACCGATCCATCGAGATCGCTATGGTATACGGAAACAACTACGCTGTGAGTCTTCGGGCGACTCTGAGAAGCGATGTAGTTCTGCAGCCCTCTTTGAACGCGTTTGGAGGGCGATCCTGCGAACCACAGATTTTATCTAGATTTTATCTAGTTCAGCCAGATATAGAAAAAGAATTGTAGAAGTATTACGTGGGAAAAATTCTTGCGAAACCAAAAAACAACAGGATAGGGTCAGGGTGTTCAACCCAAACAAGCACACGGTCTAGCTAAGACAAGAAGAGGTAATTGAAAGATGCATACCAATTGCAACAGTTTCGACTATAAGTGAGAGTAAATCTGTGAGTCGAGCCTCTCCGTGGGCATCACCTGTTGAATTGGTGAAAAAAAGGACGGCAGTACTAGATACTGCGTTGACTACCGGTGGCTAAACGATATCATGAAGAACGACAGTTACCCTTTGCGTCGAATTGACGACACCTTGGACACACTCTCTGCAGCAAAATGGTTCTACCCTTGATCTGAAAAGTGGCTACTGGCAGGACCAGATCCATCCAGAAGACAGTGAAAAGACCGCTTTCACTACTGGCAACAGATTATGGAAGTTTATAGTAAAGCCATTTGGTTTGTGAAACGCTCCGGCCACCTTTGAGCTCGGTGTACTTGGACGATGCCATCGTTGTGGGAAAGACTTTCGCTGAACATTGAGACAACTTGCGAGATGTGTTCAAACGGCTTCGGGAAGCACAATTGAAGCTAAATCCAAAGAAGCTGGGCTATTCAGAGCAAAAGTAAAGTATCTGGGGCATATGATAAGGTCGGATGGAGTGAAGACGGACCCAAAGAAAATTGAAGCTGTGAGAAGGTGGCCAGGTCTAAAAGACAAACACCAGCTAAGGAGCTTTCTCGGTCTTGCCACTCATAACAGGAGATTTGTGAAGCACTTTGCCGGAATCGCCAAATGCCTGCACTACTTGTTAAAAAATGGAGACAATTTAAATGGTCAGGTGAATGCGAAAGAAGCTTTCAATATTTGAAGCAGCGACTTTGTGAAGCACCGATACTAGCTTATCCCATCCCTGGCAAAACATTTATTGTGGACGCGGACGCTAGCAATATGGGTGTTGGCGCAGTATTGTCGCTATCACACGATGGGCAGGAGAAAGTGGTAGCATACTTCAGCAAAGTTCTAGCCCGACCAGAGAGAATTAACTGCGTTACCAGGCGAGAACTCTTTGCTCTAATACTGGCGAAGAAGTATCTCCAGAAGTACCTGTGTGGCCAGAAGTTCGTCATGCGTACAGACCACGCAGCTCTCAAATGTTTTCTTCAGTTCAAAAACCCTGAGGGCCAAGTTGCAATCGATGGATCGAGCGATTTCAAGCTTTTGACTTTGAGGTTAAACATCGAAAAGGAAGACTGCACTGTAACGCCGTCGACTTATCCTGGAGACCATGTCAGCCCAATTGTAAGCATTGCGTGCAACAAGAAGAAAAGGACGAAGGTTATTCTGTCCAGAGAATAAGAGCTGAACCTGCAGAAGGCTGGAGCACTGAGGAACTTCGCAATGCGCAACAAGAGGATCCTGACATCAAGCCAATCCTTGGATGGAAGCAATCTATGGTTAAGCCAAATGCAAGAGATATCTCTGACAGAAGTCCTGACTTAAAGGCGTACTGGGCGCAATAGGACTCTCTCCATATACAAGACGGTGTTCTGCTTAGAAAATGGGAAATGCCGGATGAAAAATTGTTTAAGATGCAGCTTGTAGTCCCACGATCAAAGGTCCAGGTGATTTTACGAGAAATGCACGATCGAGTATCTAGCGGGCACTTGGGAATTAACAAGACACTGGGAAAGGTACGGGAACTCTTTTATTAGCTAAGTGCAAGAAACGATGTGGAGAGCTGGTGGCGGAGGTGCACCATGTGTGCTGCTAGTAAGGAACCAAAGTCAAAACAAGACGTAAAATGCACCAATACAACGTGGGTGCCCCCTATGAGTGAATCACCGTCGACATCGCAGGCCCGTTTCCAGAAACTGAGAACGGCAACCGTTACATCCTTGTTATTACCGACTACTTGTTATTACAAGAAGCTAAAACTGTTGTCTACTAGATAGTGGACTACTGGGTGCGCCGATGGAACAACATTCCGATCAAGGACGAAACTTCGAGTCAAAGATATTCCAGCAGATTTGTGAATCAATAGGACAACAGAAGACATGAACCACACCCCTTCACCCGCAATCAGGTGGAATGGTAGAACGCATTAAGAAGACCCTGAAGGAACATCTTTCCAAAGTCATGGACGCTAATCAACGGGATTGGGATCGACGAATACCAAAATGCGATTCATAGTAGGACTGGTAAACTCCCATCTAATTTTCTTTTTGGACGAACTGCAGGCTACCCTGTGAGCTAAAATTATGATTCCAGGTCGAAGAAGCAAAATGCGAAAAGGACTATATGGTGGATCTTAGAGAAAGGATCAACGACAGACACCAGAGGACCAGAAGCAATATAAAAATTGAGAGTGATCGCATGAAGACCAGATATGATGCGAGAGCATGAATGCGCATTCATTTGGCTCTACAATCCCCATCGTAGAAATGTAAAATCGCCGAAGTTGCAGCGGGACTGGGAAGGTCCATACTGAATAGTTACTTGAATTAATGATGTAGTCATCCGAATTCAACGAGGACTAAGAGGGATAATGAAAATTGTCCGTGTGGATCGCCTACATCGTTATAACGAAAGCAATGATGATGTGCTTGTTCGGGACGAACCAAACTAGGTGGGAGACAATGTGATATGGCGAAAAGAATGTTTTACATTCAATTTCTTCAATTTTCCCCACTAGTGGAGACTTTAGCAAATACAATGAATTCCAGTCATCAAACTCCGCTCTCCATCTAGTGTGATGTAGAAGTCTCAGGACTCATCATATTTGTAGAAATAGCCGATTCCCGTTGCCTTGTTTTGAGTTTTGAATCAGAATACTTGAAAAGCGAACGTCGAGTGTAAATGTAATGATGAACTAGATTGAACTAAGTGTTTGATAATAAAGATACTGAAATTGAGTTTTATTCGACAAACCCCAGGGAAAATATAACACTATTGTATAAGCTCTCCGAAAGGCTTTTATATTCATTAAAAACTAAAAACAAGAGGATAAGATTTACTGGACTCATGTTTTTGATATATATTTTCCAAGCTTTATTTCGTTTGTTACGCAAAGATTTAAGTTCCTTAGTGTACCATGAACGATCAAAAATAACATTTTTTCTTGGCTTTTTCGGCACAGTGTTACGTATAGACGTATTAAGTAAAGAGTAGAAATTCTCTACACAGTGGTCAATGTCTGACGAATTGGCTACATTAAAAATACCTTACCTAGTCAACTCTTCAGAGAGAAGAGAGAACTCTTCGAAATTTAGCCTTTCAAAAATGAAAACTATATGAACTGTCATACGAGTTACCACTCTCATCAATGAGACCGTTCAACTCAAGAAAGACATCCAGTGGCGGATGGTGGGTACCTATATTAGTAGATATTATAGAAGTAGATTTACAGACAACAGTAATAACAGCGTCAGCTTAGAAAATCAAATTGAGTATTCGATTTTTAAAACTTTTTATACAGCTTATTTGTTGTAAGTCAAACGAAACTATATGATCTAGTTTATTGATCATAAATAAACTCAAATAAACATAAATTATATAAAACCATTGAGTAAGTGCTACTGTGTGTACGCAGAAGTTACAGTCCGTAAAACGGACCGTTGAATACCCCATCCTTAGCATAGTTATTTTTTGACATTTTAAAAGTAATGCAAACTTCGAATAGGGGCGTGGTCCTACCGCCCCTAATTACAAACTATTAATTATAAGATATTTACACAGATATTTTCAAGCTACACTTAAATGTACGTAAAAATGCAGTTTTTTGGTTCAAATTCAATATTTTTGAAAAGTCGACCCCTAAAAGGGGGCGTGGCTAAAAACTTTATATGAACGAAATCTGAACTGAAGTTTTCTTTACCTAACCTGCTACTTTTTAGTTTCATGCTTCCCTAAGTTAGGTTCAAGGCCAGTCAAAATTGAGTTTTTCTGGAAAATTTTAGGTTTTTCTTCAATTCTGCCTTCAAATGTGGGCGCGGCCCAAAGTCTTGTATAAACAAAATGTAGAACTAAGCGTTTTCTACATGAAATTTATTCAAAATTTTTTCAATTTCGAGCAAAAATATTGAGTAAACTGCATTTGAAAATTTACCTTTAAAATAGATGCCACGCCCACTGGAGGAAGTTAACCAATTAAATTTTTCATTTTTGTGTCTAACATTCAGCAGGAGATGCTTAATGTGAAATTTCAGTCTTTTAGAATGTCTTACAGTTTTGAAATCTCTGGAGGTAGTTGCACATTTAGACCTATTGTGGGCGTGTCTTTGGGCGGATTTCAAAAATTTTTACATTTGTACCGCTTCGCATGACGAGGACCACATGACGGGAACGCTTTTATTTGCTAAGTGCAAGAAACGATGTGGAGAGCTGGTGGCGGAAGTGCACCCGTAAGGGACCCAAAGTCAAAACAAGACGTAAAATGCAACAACGTGGGTGCCCCTTTGAAAGAATCGCCGTAGACATCGCAGGCCCGTTTCCAGAAACTGAGAACGGCACGCGTGACATCCTTGTTATTACCGACTACTTCAGCAAGTGGCCTGATACTTTCGCGATCCCAAACCAAGAAGCTAAAACCGTTGTCAACTAGATAATGGACCACTGGGTGTGCAGGTTGGGTGTGCCGATTGAACAACATTCCGATCAAGGGCGAAACTTCAAGTCAAAGATATTCCAGCACGTATGTGCATCAATAGGACTACAGAAGACACGAACCACACCCCTTCACCCGCAATCAGGTGGAATAGAAGACGCTGAAGGAACATCTTTCCAAAGTCATGGATCGGCGAATACCTTTGTTCCTTATGGCCTACCGAAATGCGATTCATGGTAGGACAACTACATACGCCAGAGGACCAGAAGCAATATAAAAATTGAGAGTGATCGCATAAAGACCAGATATGATGCGAGGGCATGAATGCTACGATCCCCATCATAGCATGCATTTCTACGATGGGGATTGTGGCTCTACAAACCCCATCGCAGAAATGTAAAATCGCCGAAGTTGCAGCGGGACTGGGAAGATTCTTACTAAGTAGTTACTGGAATTAATGATGTAGTCTTCCGAATTCAACGAGGACTAAGAGGGATAATGGAAATTGTCCATGTGGATCGCCTACATAATTATAACGAAAGCAATGATTATGGGCTTGTTCGGGACGAACCAAACTAGGTGGGAGACAATGTGATATGGCGAAAAGAATGTTTTACATTCAATTTCTTAAATTTTCCCCACTAGTTAACCATCAAGAACTAAGCGCCTGGTAGGTTTTGTGCATAACAAGGTAGAAGTTATGGGTGATGTCAATGCTAACTGCATAGTACGTAACAAAAATCACGTCACTAACTACAAGGTTGTTAATAAAGATGTATCTCCCATATTAGGCATGCGAGCATGTGAAGAACTAAAGTTAGTTAATTACGTGTGAACGAATTGAACATTGCAGACTCAATTTTCGATGGTCTCGGCTGCGTTCAAAACTTTGTCTACGACATAGACATGGTAGAGGAGCCTATTTTATGATTACACTAAGCAAGAAAGATTCCTCATGCGTTGCGAGATCGGGTAAAGAATAAAATCGACAAAATGGTTGAGCTTGGGGTTTTGGTGAAAACTAAAGAGGCCACTGAAGCAGTTTCGCCAATGGTGGTAGCACTAAGAAATGGGAAAATAAGAGTATGTATTGATCCATCCGACATAAACAAGAACGTAGTCAGGAGGTTTCATCCGCTTAGGACACTGGAAGAAATTGCAGCCACGATACGCGACTCTAGATATTTTACGCTGCTAGACTGTAAAAAGGGATTTTGGCAGGTTAGAGTGTCAATGCGTACGCAAAAACTTCTTACAATGGCTACACCATGGGGTAGATATTCATTCACCCGTCTACTATTTGGCCTTGCTTCAGCCCCAGAAGTCTTTCAAGAAATAATGTTTGCTTGCTTGAGGACCTTAAAAATGTGGAAGTGTCTATGGATGACATTTTGATACACGCCGTAGCATTAACGCAAAAGGTTATTTCTTTACTCTCACGAGCAGGACTGAAGTTAAACAGAATAAGTCTAGTTTCGGTGTAACATCAGTGAAATTTCTAGGACATCTATTGACTTCGAATGGAATTCGAGTAGATCAAGACAAAGTCGAGGCGATCAAGAGACTTAAGGAACCAACGAACGTAGTTGAGCTGCAAAGGTTCTTGGGGATGATTACATACCTTGGCAAATTTATTAGCCGCCTTTCTGAGATAACTCAACTACTACGCTCGCTAATTAAAAAGGATGTCGTTTGGCTAGCATGTCTTTCGTAAGGCTGAAAGAAATCATTTCAAGTACACCTGTGTTACGTTACTATAATGTCAACCTTGACGTCAAACTTCAAGTTGATGCTAGCAAGCATAGCCTTGGTGCGGTCTTGACACAAAATGATCAACCTGTGGCTTACGCATCAAAAGCTCTAACCTTTGCTCAACAAAACTATCCACAGATAGAAAAGGAGGCACTAGCTATCCATTTTGGATGCAAGAAATTTCATCAATATGTCTATGGAAAACGGCTTTCGATAGAAACGGACCACAAGCCATTAGGGGCAATTTTTAAGAAACCCTTGCACTGCGCCCCCAGCAGATTACAAAGAATTTTATTTCAGGTTATGCCATATTCACCTATAATAATCTACAAGGCGGGAAAAGAGATACTAATTGCAGTCTAGTCACGCCACGTGCAACCGGAGTTATGAAAAGGAGAAGAGGAGCTCCAAATAAACTCCTTGACTCAAATCTCTGAGGAAACGCGAATTCTTTTTGAGGAAGAAACTGAAAGTGACCTAGAGCTGCAAGATGTCGTCAAATATGTACGAGACGGATGGCCAAAAGACATCTCGCAAGTAACAGCCGGTGGAAAGCTATATTTTACTTTTAGAGATGAACTTGGTATTGATGGCGGAATTTTGGTAAAAGCCGAAAGAATTGTAGTTCCTTCCGGTTTAAAGAAACGCATGCTAGAAAAAATTCATAGCGGTCATCAAAGAATCAAAAAGTCACTCAACTGGGCACGCAGTACTTTATTTTGGCTGGGAATGTCAAAGGATATAACAAAATATATAAAATCCTGCTCCATCTGCCAGGCAACGCATATCTCTAAGCCAAAAGAGCCGTTCATTTTTAAAAAAAATTCCAGAATTTCCATGGGAAATTGTTGTATCCGACGTACAATCCGTGGAGTTAATCTTCTGCTAATCGTCGATAGCTAATCGGGTTTTTTTGATTTTCGCAGACTGGAGCAATTTACTTCTAAAGAAATTATAGGTCATCTCAAGTATTGGTTCCGAGCTTTTGGAATACCGGTTACACTTGAAAGCGACAATGGTTCTTAATTTGCCTCTAAGGAGTTTAAAGACTTCGCAAGGACTTGGGGCTTCCTCCACCAGACTTCAAGTCCTCGTTACGCAAAATCGAATGGTCAGGCCGAATGGTACGTTCAGGAAGCGAAAAAACTTCTAAAAAGATGCTACAAAGACAATTCTGATGTTGATCTTGCATTGATCAATGTAAGAAACACCCCGCGAGGCAATAGACTGCAATCACCTAATCAAAGATTAATGAGCCGCCTCACAAGATCCACAATTCCGATGCTAAAATCCAGATTAAAACCCAAGGTAATAGAAAATGTGAATCAGAAGATTCTGAAGTCAAGAGTCAGCGAAAAGCGCTACGTCGAGTTTAACGAAAAAGATCCGGAAGCATTTCAACGCGGTGAGAGGGTTTGCGTACAAAAGGGAGTTCGTGGCTGGATATCTGGAGAAGTAAAAGAGAAAGCCAACGCTCCTCGCTCCTAGATGGGAAACCTATGATGGGAAACTAATCCGCCGTAATTCCTTACATATCAACAAAACTAACGCTTTTATCATTCCAGAAAAGGACCTAGTTGTTAATCCACAGACATCAAAAACACTGGACACGGGGAGTCCAAAAGAAAGTGAGCCAACTACAACTCCAACCAGTTCAGCTGGAACTGCAACTTCTTCAACTTCACCAAGGGCCGTACGAAAGGCCAAGTATACCGGAAGCAACATCGAAACACAACGTAATGATGACAACGCACTGTACAAAACTAGAAGCGGCCGAATCTTTAAACCTGTGGACAGAAACACGTGTGTGTAAATTAAACTTTGCAGTAGTTTAAATTGAGTTTGCTTTGTAATATGTATTTATCTGATGTATTTATCTGATGTCTTTGTAATATCTAAATCTACTGTATTTATCTGATGTCTGATGTCTATTATGTTTCTATTCATGAACTCCACCTAGATCCATAATGTTATTGCTTTATTATCAAGGTCATTTAAACTTAATTAAGTTTTTATTGTATTAGATACTCAATGAATTCAAATTGTATCTTATTCTTAAATTGAACTTAAAATAAGGGGGATGTTGTATGTTGAGCACCCCTGCCTAACTATGTACTCAGTCAAGTATGCCATGTACATATGTATCTAATCATACTAATGCCAAGAACTCTCTATGCAGAATAAACCTCATTGTTGTACTAACTACGGACGTGTCAACACTTATTTCGTATCGTACATAACAGAGACTTTAGCAAATACAATGAATTCCAGTCATCAAACTCCGCTCTCCATCCAGTGTGCTGTAAAAGTTTCACGACTCATCATATTTGTATAAATAGCCGATACCCGTTGCCTAGTTTTGAATTTTGAGTCAGAATACTTGAAAAGCGAACGTCGAGTGTAAAAGTAATGATGAACAAGATTGAACTAAGTGTTTGATAATAAAGATATTGAAATTGAGTTTTATTCGACAAACCCCAAAAAAAATATAACACTATTGTATAAGCTCTCCGAAAGGCTTTTATATTCATTTAAAACTAAAACGAAGAGGTTAAGATCTACTGAACTCAAGCTTTTGATATATATTTTCCATGCTTTATTTCGTTTGTTACGCAAAGATTTAAGTTCCTTAGTGTACCATGGACGATCAAAAATAACATTTTTTCTTAGCTTTTTCGGTACAGTGTTACGTATAGACGTATTAAGTAAAGAGTAGAAATTCTCTACACAGTGGTCGATGTCTGACGAATTGGCTACATTAGAAATACCTTACCTAGTACACTCTTCAGAGAGAAGAGAGAACTCTTCGAAAGTCAGCCTTTCGAAAATGTAAACTATATGAACTGTTATACGAGTTAACACTCTCATCAATGAGACCTTTCAAGTCAAGAAAGACATCCAGTGGCGCATGAATACCCCATCCTTTCTCACATTGTAAATGCTGATGGCATAGATGTTTTTTGACATTTTACAAGTAATGTAAACTTTGAAAAGGGGCATAGTTCAGTCGCCCGTAATTATAAATAAATAAATAAATAGAGTGGCGCAACAGCTCGAGGAGAACCAGGGCGCCCGTAATTACAAACTATCAAATATAAGATATTTCCACAGATATTTCTAAGTGACGCTTAAATGAACTTAAGAATGAAATTTTATGGTTTATATTCAATGACTTTGAAAAATGTACCCCTAAAAGGGGGTGTGTCTAAAAACTTTATATGAACGAAATCTGAACTGAAGTTTCCTTTACCTAACCTGCTACTTTTTTGTTTCATCCTTCCCTAAGTTAGGCTCAAGGCCAGTCGAAATTGAGTTTTTCTGGAAAATTTTAGGTTTTTCTTCAATTCTGCCTTCAAATAAGGGCGTGGTCCAAAGTCTTGTATGAACAATATGTAGAACTAAGCATTTTCTAGTCTTGTATGAACAATATGTAGAACTAAGCATTTTCTACATGAAATATTTTTTTTTTTTTTTTTGAATACTAGGATAGACGGAGGCTAAGACTCCAAAATCTTTCAAAAATACCAATACGCCCACTATAGCAGGTATATAATACCGAAGTAGCCGATATTGCTTATGCCCGATTTCCACGTGCTAAAAAAACAACCCATATATGAGAGATACTATGAAACTGCCAGAACGTACTTCATAGTAGTAAATTTTCGCTCTCCCATAATACTTCTTGACTACAACTAAGTTAACTTAACAAGTAGTTTGCACTTCCGTAGTGTTAATCGCATTGGATAGGTTGCTTTCCAGTGAATGCACCTACTAAGCCGTTCATTCATGCGGCTTCACCCTACGTCGCTAGATCGAAGGATTAGATATTATCGATCGATTTACATCGTTAAGAGTCTCGTTTAGAGTACGGATCATTTCACTGTTGCAATGAACATGAAGGCGAGAATTTAGGTTTCGAGCAAAGTTTGTTACTTCTTCGCTCACGGTAGCTATTCCTAAATCTCTGTGAATATAATTATTCCTAATATACCATGGAGCATTAAAAATTGCTCTTAGTGTCTTGTTTTGCAAAGTCTGCAACATGGACATGTTGCTCGGCTTGGTACGACCCCAAAGTTGTATACCGTATGTCAAGGACGGCTTTAACACCTGCCTGTACAAGAGCAGTTTGTTATATATGCTTAGTTTCGAAAATCTTCCGATAAGCCAATACATTTCCCTGAGCCTAAGCTCGAGCTCGTCACGCTTCTTCTTTACGTGTGGTTTCCACCTTAGTTTAGTGTCCAGTGTCATCCCTAGATACTTCGCTTCATTTGCATAAGGTATTTGTGCAGAATTTATGAACAGAGGTAAATTGTTAACCCTTCTGTAAGTGAAATTCACATGCGTAGACTAGTTCTCGTTAAGAGCGATTCGCCAAGTCTTCGTCCAGACACAAATTCTGTCCAACGCTCGTTGGAGGTTTCTCGTTGATGACTCGACTGATTAACCTGTTGCCAGGATGGCCGTATCGTCCGCAAACGTGGCCACGACAGTCTCGTCATCTAGAGGTATGTCTCTTGTGTAGATCAGGAACAGGGTCGGACCGAGGACGCTTCCCTGGGGTACGCCAGCCCGAATTTGCTTGAAACTCGAGTATTTACTACTACACCTAACACGAAAGAGTCTGCTTTCAAAATAATTTCCCGATATTTTAAACATGTCTTCCGGCAAGTTTTGCCGTAGCTTATATTTCAAGCCTTCGTGCCATACCTTGTCGAAGGCTTGCGATACGTCGAGGAAAGCACTTGAACATATTTTTTTCCCTTCTAAGGCTTTTTCAATTTCATGCCTTATTCTGTAGACTTGATCTAGTGTGGAATGGTTAGGTCTGAAACCGAATTGATGATCCGGGATCAAGCGTCTTTCTGCAATTATTGGTTGTAATCGCTTCAGCAGAAGTTTCTCGAATACTTTCGATATTATCGGCAGAAGCGATATGGGCCTATAAGATTTTTTATCATTTGCGCATTTCCCCGGTTTTGGAACCATAATGACTTCAGCAACTTTCCATTGTCTCGGAACGTATAGAAGTCTAAGAGAAATGTTTATCATATAAAGTAGCTTGACTAATGCCTTTTTTGGTAGCTCAGTCAATATTTCGTCAGTGATCAGGTCGTAACCCGGGGCCTTATTATTTTTAAGTTTGCTAATTGTCTGTCGGAGTTCAACTAACGAAACTCTTAGCATTCTAAAGCTATCAGGTTCCGCATTGTTGTTTAGAACGTCAGCCAACGGCGGACCGTCGAAAGGCTTGAATGTTTCTTCTAAATGTTCAGCAAACAAATTCGCTTTCTCTTTGTCTTCTCTTGCCCATTCGCCGTTAGCTTTTTTTATTGGTGCCGAGTGGTTTATAGGCTTCTTAATAGACTTAACTGCTTTCCACAGCGAGTAGTTTGAGCTCCTACCCGCCGACAAGCCCTCAAGGTATTCAGTGGTCTCACGATTTTTAAGATCTTGCAACACTCCTTTCAATTTGTTACAGAGGTGGTTCAAGAGGGTTTTGTCTGGGGAGCCCTCGTGCCTTGCCATCTCCTACGCGCTCTTCTCTTTTCATGAATCAATTCTTGGATTTCGAGCGGATATGTTTTACGTACATGTCCGTCGGTGCTAACTGCGTTCTTTTGGGACGAATTGTTGTTCCAAGCAGCGCTCTGAATTGCTTCAATGAATTCGTCGACTGCAGTTTCTAACTCGAAAGGAGTTTTCAATGGCACATTCAAGCCAACACCCTCCTTACAGTCCTTTATGAAGGCGTCCCAGTTCATCTTTTTGCTAGCTAATCTAGGAGTTCTTTCTATTTTCGCCAGTCTTCCACCCATCTTCAAGATTACTCCTGAGTGGTCTGAGCAAAGATCATAACACTCTTCAATTCGCGTAAGGTATTTGGGGTACCCTTTAGCGATGAAAAATCGACAAGGTCAGGCTCGGTTGGCCAATATGTTGGCTTACCCGTGGAGAAAAAGTCCACCTTACGCTTCATACTATTTTTGTACAGTAATCTGCCTCTTGTTGAATTGCATCGTGAACCCCAAAAAGTATGCTTCGTGTTAAAGTCACCCGCAATGATAAAATTGCACCCAATGAAGTCATACATACGATCAATATAGTCTTCCACCAGTCTATATCGTGGCAGGAAATAACAAGATGCAATGTTATAATCTAAGCAGTCAATTTTTACAGAAACTGAACTGATCTGCATAGAGTCTAGCTCAACTTCTGTGTTCTTGAAGTGCTTTATGCAGTTCTTAATGTAGAGGGAGGATCCTCCCCTCGAATTTTGCGAAGGGTGACGTGCGTGATAGTCATTGTAACCTTTAAGTTTGGGTGTAAACCCGTTTTTAAGGTGAGTTTCCGTAATCATGCAAATATCAATAATGTTTTTCCGTAGAAATACTTCTAGTTCGTCTATTTTATTCAGAAGGCCGTTTGCATTCCATGTTAGTATTTTAAATAACTGTTTCATATTCATGTTCTCTTGTAATTTTTTCGAGGCTTAAACTCGAGTTTGCTCAGTTTGTCAAATATAACTTTGTTGATTTTAGTCTGATCCTCAAGTTTCTCCAAGTTTACAGCGAGGATCTGAGACACTCCATCTGTTGTGGGCGATCTTGCCTTGTTTTCGTTTGCCCCAACCTGTGCGTATGATTTCGGTCCGACCAGTGGTGGTTTCTCCGCTGCACTTGAACTGGCACCGCTCTTTTGTGGAGCTTTTACGCCTTTTGTCGACGCCTCCTTTGCCAATCTCGAACTTTTGATCGGCTTTGGAGTCTTTGGAGTCTTTGGCTTAGTAGTTTCAGCAGGTTTTGGGCGTCCTAGGCTTTGATTCTGACCTCGAGTATTTTCCTTAAGAGGTTCTTGTCCCTTTTGTAGCTCTATGGCTACTTCGCATCCTCGATAGTTTGCGGGGTGGTTTCCGTGGCAATTGGCGCAAACTGCTGGAGCCTTTATGTCAACTTGGCACATGAAATATAAAGCAACATTTTTTCAATTTCGAGCAAAAATATTGAGTAAACTGCATTTGAAAATTAACCTTTAAAATACATGCCACGGCCACTGGAGGAGGCTAACCAATTAAATTTTTCTTTTTTGTGTCTTACATTCATTAGGCGATGCTAAATTTGAAATTTCAGCCTTTTAGAACGTTTTACAGTTTTGGAATCTCTGTAGGTAGTTGCACATATAGACCGATTGTGGGCGTGTCTTTGGGCGGATTTGCAAATTTTTTATAACCCATCCCATAGGATAGGATTTATATTAAGTTTGTCACATAGTTTGTTACACGGTGAAATAATAATGGTAGATCCCCAAGACATTAAGGGTATATGATCGAGACCGAATTCTGAATCGAATGAGCCATGTCCGTCCGTCCGTCCGTCCGTCTGTATGTCACATGTTTTTAGGCCTTAAGTTTTGAGCTAGGGTGCTGAAACTTCGTACGTGAGCTCCACGTCATACGAAGCAGTACAAGTGTAAAAAGTTATGAAATCTGCCCAAAGACGCGCCCACAATCGGTCTAAATGTGCAACTAAAAGGCTGAAATTTGACATTTAGCATTAATTAGTGAATGTAAGACACAAAAAGAACAAATTTAATTGGTAAACCTCCTCTGGTGGGCGTGGCATCTATTTTAAGGGTAAATTTTCAAACGCAGTTTTCTCAATATTTTTGCTCGAAATTGAAAAAAAATTGCTTAATATCTTATTTCTCTTGGCCATAAATATATGTGCTCTACATCAGCGTCTTATATAACAAATTAATATATGGACTAAAAGCCTCCTCTTTTGAATTTTTCACTCATGAGAGGAAAAGCAACCGGCCTTTTAAAGTAACTTTGTCCGGTTTAGACTTGTATGAAAATTCATTGACTAAGAATGAATTTTCGAACTTTCTTCATTGGTTATCAAATGCCTAGATGTAAAAACATTTACAATTAAACCTTAAACGATCAGAAATTCTCAATCAGTTCCATAAAATTAAATGACCTTCGCCGTAACTTTCGAAGTGTTTTTAAAATAATTGTGAGGTGGGACTACAAAAGACAAAAACAAAACAAGGTAACACAATGTTTTAACTGTCAGTTGTTTGGACACGGGGCTACGCATTGCCAAGTCAAACCATCATACGCAGTCTGTTCAGGTTGCCATATTACAAGTGCTTGCCCTAATCCAGCGCAAATCAAATGTTCGAACTGTAATGGTCCACATAAGTCTTCCGATCCTTCATGTGTAAATCGAACACAATATATCGAAATTCGTCAAAAGCTGGCCTCTCGCAATCGTCCACACAATGCTGGCAAAAATCAATCCATTCCTCCCATGCCAACATTTAATCATTTCTCTGTTGACGAGTTGCTTCTTTCTTCCCGCTGCTTTCTTCATTACATCATCATTGTCATGTAGCTAGCACTAGAAATACCAACAGCACCAGTGACAGTGCAGCCGCAGCCGCCAATGCAACGGTCTCAAGTGCCACCGTCAGCGAGTAATAGCAATGTGCACAACACCGCACACACAAAACCGAATGACTCAGCCAGAGACTTGAACGTCAAACCTTTTTTCGTTCGATGAAATTAATTCTCTGCTCTCAGAGGTGTTGACCAAACTTAGCTCTTGCCGTACTAGGGCAGACCAATTTAATGCAATCACTTCTTTGGCTACTAAATGTGTTTTTTTGAGTATGATAATTAATAACATTTTAAAAATCGTAACCTGGAACGCTAGAGGCGTGCAAAAAAAAACTGTTGAACTTTTTTATTTTTTAATCAGAGATAGCATTGATGTTGCCCTTATCACGGAGACTTGGCTTAAAAATAAAAAAAATTTCTCACATCCAAATTTTAAATGCTACAGGTTAGACAGACGGCATGCTAGAGGGGCGGGGTTGCTGTTGTAGTTAACAAAAACGTATCTCATAGAGTGCTAAAATCATGAAGCCAATAACCCTGCAGCCAGATCTGCAGAGCAAATTGATTCTTTAATCGACCATTTTGCTCAATCGATTAACGAGGCATGTAATGTTTCAATCCCCAAAAGATCTTGTTCATCTGTGCCAAAACCATCTCTTCCTAGGTATATTCTTGATCAAATAAGCCTAAGAAATTTTGAGAGGAGAAAATGGATTAGATACAGACTAAGCCGCCATCAAACAAATGTGAAGTACCTTATAAATATATAAATAATCAAATATCTAAATTAAAGATCGAGCATTGGGACTCGCTGCTCTCTAGTTTTGAAAAAGGAAGTAAGACCTTTTAGAAAATAACAAAGATAATTTTAACTATTGGGAGGGCTACAAACCGCTTAGGATTGTAGCCCTCCCAATTGTCCATCCCAACCGACCACTGTCAATCTTCAAATTACGTCAAAATTCTTGGTTGTTAAATTTCAGTTTCTATTAACTTTAATTGTGTTGAGAATTTGTCAGTTAAGAAACTTCTTTCTTAAAATAGGGGCGTGGCATCAACCTCTTTTCAATAACATAATTATACCCGACCGAGGGTATATTAATTTTAATGCATAGTTTGTAACACAGTGAAATAATCACCGTAGACCCCTAAGACCTTCTAGAGGTATGATCGAGACCGACAAGTGAGTCGATTAAGCCATGTCCGTCCGTCCGTCTGTCCGTCTGTCCGTATGTGTGAAAATTTTAGGTCTTTAAAATTGAAAATTTAAAATTTTTACAAAGTGTAAAAATTAGTTACATCCTCCGACGGCCACGTCACTACTGGCTTCAATGTAAGACAACCTCTATTTCAAATTTTATTTCAAAATGCCTTTTGGTCAAGTTAGACAAGGCGTAGGAGCTCAAATTTTGGTATAGAGCAATAATTGCCCAAAACCTCTAAGAGGGCAAAAATTGGACCGCTCACAATATCGCCCATGCCCACCTTTACAATGTTAGACCTTTTAAAACCCGATTTCTCGGAAAGTTTACTCCAAATTGAAAAATTAAAAGTTATAACAAGTATTCAAGATATAACTATTTGCTAGATTTGCTCCACACAAAGTTTTTATGCAGCGTGTTTATGAAAAAACGGTTTTTTCTGCAATAATTTTCGGTTTTAACGCATTTTGTCATGAGTCTACGGAAGTTACAATAAATTGATTTTAATTTTTAGCCCAGACCCACTTTTGGTTGGCGTGGCCTACAAGAATAATATATGAATTCGGGACAAAAATTTAAGATTTGGTGTTACACGGTATATAGGGTCGGGTTAGTATATAGAAGTTTGTCACAGACAAGCACTTGCACTTACTCACTTGCTTCTTTATCATATTTTTTATCAGATGTGGTATATACGTGCTGAGCGCAGTTTTATATTAAACAAGTAAGTAAGTGCAAGAGTTCGTCTGTAACGAACTTCTAAATACCCGACCCTCTTTACCCATTAACCCCAAATTTCAAATTTTTTGGTCTATCTCATATACTGAATGTCAATTATTTGTATTAGCCACGCCCCTAAAAAGGGCGTAGGCTAAAAATTAGAATCAATTAACTCTAATTTCGTTGGAATCACGAGAAAATTCGTTAAAAGCGAATATTAATACTTAAGCGGGATATACACACATCAAAATCTCATCAAGCATGCGAGAGTGTATGCGTAAAAACGAAACACCAGTACGTTGGGTGCATGCTTGAGGCGAAATCAAAATGTTTTGATTTTTCTTCAATCAAGTGTGCATGCCTGATAAGTGTATATTCGTGATTGACTGCTTGATCAAGCATTCATTCAGTTTGGAGGATATTTAATAAACGAAGCGGGGTTTATTTTTGTTGAGAAAAAAAATTAAAAATTGAGAAAAAAAATTAAAAATTATATAAATGCTTGAAGACTCAAGCTTGATGTGTGTATATGGTGCGTAAAAACAAATTTACAAACACACTCTCGTATGCTTGATGAGATTTTGATGTGTGTATATGCCGCTTTAAAAAACAGTTTTTTCCCTAAAACGCCCCCTAACAGTGGGCGGACCTCAATGCTTTGTATGCAACAAAGTTAACTAATAGTTATATCTATAATATTAGTCCTAGAATTTTTTTTCAATTTAGAATGAATTCCCCGAGAAATCAGGTTTTCAAAGATTTCAGATGTTAAAAGTGGGCATGGTCAATAGAGCGGGCGGTCCAGTTTTTGTCTTATTAAAGGCTTCTGGTCGGTATTGTTCTCCACCAAAATTTGAGTTTATATGTTTAGTCTAAATTTGAGGTTGCCTGACATTTAAGCCAATTGTGGGCGTGGCTGTAGGCGGATGTTCTCAATTTTCAAACTTTATCTATACAAAATGAGAACCAAGCAAAGCTGCAAGTTTCAGTTTCCTAGCTTAATTTTAAAGATCTCAAAACTGCACATATGCGGACAGACGGACGGACGGACATGGCTCAATCGACTTAACTGTCGGTCTTGATCATATCTCTAAAAGGTCTTAGGGGTCTACGGTGATTATTTCATTGTGTAACAAACTATGCATGATTACCTACCTATGACATTCGCCTTCAACAGGAGATTCGCTACCAGAATACCTGAAAGAGGTGAATGGTAAGATAAGACCATTACAGGAGATGACGAGATCGCCGTATATACCGACGGTTCTAAGATGGACGTCGGAACCGGTGCGGGCATCTTCTGTGGATATTTGGGTCTAGGTAAATCTTTTCGAATTAATGACGACTGCAGCATTTTTCAGGCGGAGCTGGCAGCCATAATCGAAGCTGCCTCCGAGCTGAAGAAACACGGCCCCGCAAACAAGACCATCACCATATACTCTGATAGCCAAGCGGCAATTAAAGCCTTGGAATCAGACGTGGTAAAGTCAAGGGCTGTGAATTTTTGCAGGGAAATTCTGGACGAATTATCACTTAGCAACACTGTAACTGTGTATTGGGTGCCAGGTCACACCGATATGTCGGGAAACGAAGAAGCGGACAAGCTTGCGAGATTTGGGTCTGGAAAGAATGCATCTCTAGCCCTCAAATCTATAAGAGTCCCGCTGAGTTCGATAGCAAGTAGGATAGGAACTGAATCCTTGAGTAGAACCAATCTACGTTGGACAAAACATGATACGTGCAGACACACAAGGGAGCTATGGCCAGCGGTAAGCAAAAAAAGATCACTATTTTTGATGGGACTAGCCCGCAAGAACATCCGAGTACTCACAGGAATCCTCACGGGGCACTGCGCTGTGGGTCTACACGCTGAGCGGCTAGGCATTCCGCATAACGATTACTGCAGAAGCTGCAGGGACGTTGAAGAAATTGAATCTGTTCATCACCTGCTCTGCCCAGCCCTAAACAGCATCAGGCGTAGTATCCTCGGCAGCTACTTCTTCAACGAGCTCGAAGATCTAAATAATGAAGAAGATCTAAAGTAATGATGAACTAGATTGAACTAAGTGTTTGATAATAAAGATATTGAAATTGAGTTTTATTCGACAAACCCCAAAAAAAATATAACACTATTGTATAAGCTCTCCGAAAGGCTTTTATATTCATTTAAAACTAAAACGAAGAGGTTAAGATCTACTGAACTCAAGCTTTTGATATATATTTGCCATGCTTTATTTCGTTTGTTACGCAAAGATTTAAGTTCCTTAGTGTACCATGGACGATCAAAAATAACATTTTTTCTTAGCTTTTTCGGTACAGTGTTACGTATAGACGTATTAAGTAAAGAGTAGAAATTCTCTACACAGTGGTCGATGTCTGACGAATTGGCTACATTAGAAATACCTTACCTAGTACACTCTTCAGAGAGAAGAGAGAACTCTTCGAAAGTCAGCCTTTCGAAAATGTAAACTATATGAACTGTTATACGAGTTAACACTCTCATCAATGAGACCTTTCAAGTCAAGAAAGACATCCAGTGGCGCATGAATACCCCATCCTTTCTCACATTGTAAATGCTGATGGCATAGATGTTTTTTGACATTTTACAAGTAATGTAAACTTCGAAAAGGGGCATAGTTCAGTCGCCCGTAATTATAAATAAATAAATAAATAGAGTGGCGCAACAGCTCAAGGAGAACCAGGGCGCCCGTAATTACAAACTATCAAATATAAGATATTTCCACAGATATTTCTAAGTGACGCTTAAATGGACTTAAGAATGAAATTTTATGGTTTATATTCAATGACTTTGAAAAATGTACCCCTAAAAGGGGGTGTGTCTAAGAACTTTATATGAACGAAATCTGAACTGAAGTTTCCTTTACCTAACCTGCTACTTTTTTGTTTCATCCTTCCCTAAGTTAGGCTCAAGGCCAGTCGAAATTGAGTTTTTCTGGAAAATTTTAGGTTTTTCTTCAATTCTGCCTTCAAATAAGGGCGTGGTCCAAAGTCTTGTATGAACAATATGTAGAACTAAGCATTTTCTACTCTTGTATGAACAATATGTAGAACTAAGCATTTTCTACATGAAATATTTTTTTTTTTTTTTTTGAATACTAGGATAGACGGAGGCTAAGACTCCAAAATCTTTCAAAAATACCAATACGCCCACTATAGCAGGTATATAATACCGAAGTAGCTGACATTAGTTATGCCCGATTTCCACGTGCTAAAAAAACAACCCATTTATGAGAGATACTATGAAACTGCCAGAACGTACTTCATAGTAGTAAATTTTCGCTCTCCCATAATACTTCTTGACTACAACTAAGTTAACTTAACAAGTAGTTTGCACTTCCGTAGTGTTAATCGCATTGGATAGGTTGCTTTCCAGTGAATGCACCTACTAAGCCGTTCATTCATGCGGCTTCACCCTACGTCGCTAGATCGAAGGATTAGATATTATCGATCGATTTACATCGTTAAGAGTCTCGTTTAGAGTACGGATCATTTCATTGTTGCAATGAACATGAAGGCCAGCATTTAGCTTTCGAGCAAAGTTTGTTACTTCTTCGCTCACGGTAGCTATTCCTAAATCTCTGTGAATATAATTATTCCTAATATACCATGGAGCATTAAAAATTGCTCTTAGTGTCTTGTTTTGCAAAGTCTGCAACATGAACATGTTGCTCGGCTTGGTACGACCCCAAAGTTGTATACCGTATGTCAAGGACGGCTTAAACACCTGCCTGTACAAGAGCAGTTTGTTATATATGCTTAGTTTCGAAAATCTTCCGATAAGGCAATACATTTCCCTGAGCCTAATCTCGAGCTCGTCACGCTTCTTCTTTACGTGTGGTTTCCACCTTAGTTTAGTGTCCAGTGTCATCCCTAGATACTTCGCTTCATTTGCATAAGGTATTTGTGCAGAATTTATGAACAGAGGTAAATTGTTAACCCTTCTGTAAGTGAAATTCACATGCGTAGACTAGTTCTCGTTAAGAGCGATTCGCCAAGTCTTCGTCCAGACACAAATTCTGTCCAACGCTCGTTGGAGGTTTCTCGTTGATGACTCGACTGATTCACCTGTTGCCAGGATGGCCGTGTCGTCCGCAAACATGGCCACGACAGTCTCGTCATCTAGAGGTATGTCTCTTGTGTAGATCAGGAACAGGGTCGGACCGAGGACGCTTCCCTGGGGTACGCCAGCCCGAATTTGCTTGAAACTCGAGTATTTACTACTACACCTAACACGAAAGAGTCTGCTTTCAAGATAATTTCCCGATATTTTAAACATGTCTTCCGGCAAGTTTTGCCGTAGCTTATATTTCAAGCCTTCGTGCCATACCTTGTCGAAGGCTTGCGATACGTCGAGAGAAGCACTTGAACATATTTTTTTCCCTTCTAAGGCTTTTTCAATTTCATGCCTTATTCTGTAGACTTGATCTAGTGTGGAATGGTAAGGTCTGAAGCCGAATTGATGATCCGGGATCAAGCGTCTTTCTGCAATTATTGGTTGTAATCGCTTCAGCAGAAGTTTCTCGAATACTTTCGATATTATCGGCAGAAGCGATATGGGCCTATAAGATTTTTTAACATTTGCGCATTTCCCCGGTTTTGGAACCCTAATGACTTCAGCAACTTTCCATTGTCTCGGAACGTATAGAAGTCTAAGAGAAATGTTTATCATATAAAGTAGCTTGACTAATGCCTTTTTTGGTAGCTCAGTCAATATTTCGTCAGTGATCAGGTCGTAACCCGGGGCCTTATTATTTTTAAGTTTGCTAATTGTCTGTCGGAGTTCAACTAACGAAACTCTTAGCATTCTAAAGCTATCAGATTCCGCATTGTTGTTTAGAACGTCAGCCAACGGCGGACCGTCGAAAGGCTTGAATGTTTCTTCTAAATGTTCAGCAAACAAATTCGCTTTCTCTTTGTCTTCTCTTGCCCATTCGCCGTTAGCTTTTTTTATTGGTGCCGAGTGGTTTATAGGCTTCTTGATAGACTTAACTGCTTTCCACAGCGAGTAGTTTGAGCTCCTACCCGCCGACAAGCCCTCAAGGTATTCAGTGGTCTCACGATTTTTAAGATCTTGCAACACTCCTTTCAATTTGTTACAGAGGTGGTTCAAGAGGGTTTTGTCTGGGGGAGCCCTCGTGCCTTGCCATCTCCTACGCGCTCTTCTCTTTTCACGAATCAATTCTTGGATTTCGAGCGGATATGTTTTACGTACATGTCCGTCGGTGCTAACTGCGTTCTTTTGGGACGAATTGTTGTTCCAAGCAGCGCTCTGAATTGCTTCAATGAATTCGTCAACTGCAGTTTCTAACTCGAAAGGAGTTTTCAATGGCACATTCAAGCCAACACCCTCCTTACAGTCCTTTCTGAAGGCGTCCCAGTTCATCTTTTTGCTAGCTAATCTAGGAGTTCTTTCTATTTTCGCCAGTCTTCGACCCATCTTCAAGATTACTCCTGAGTGGTCTGAGCAAAGATCATAACACTCTTCAATTCGCGTAAGGTATTTGGGGTACCCTTTAGCGATGAAAAATCGACAAGGTCAGGCTCGGTTGGCCAATATGTTGGAGAAAAAGTCCACCCCACGCTTCATACTATTTTTGTACAGTAATCTGCCTCTTGTTGAATTGCATCGTGAACCCCAAAAAGTATGCTTCGTGTTAAAGTCACCCGCAATGATAAAATTGCACCCAATGAAGTCATACATACGATCAATATAGTCTTCCACCAGTCTATATCGTGGCAGGAAATAACAAGATGCAATGTTATAATCTAAGCAGTCAATTTTTACAGAAACTGAACTGATCTGCATAGAGTCTAGCTCAACTTCTGTGTTCTTGAAGTGCTTTATGCAGTTCTTAATGTAGAGGGAGGATCCTCCTCGAATTTTGCGAAGGGTGACGTGCGTGATAGTCATTGTAACCTTTAAGTTTGGGTGTAAACCCGTTTTTAAGGTGAGTTTCCGTAATCATGCAAATATCAATAATGTTTTTCCGTAGAAATACTTCTAGTTCGTCTATTTTATTCAGAAGGCCGTTTGCATTCCATGTTAGTATTTTAAATAACTGTTTCATATTCATGTTCTCTTGTAATTTTTTCGAGGCTTAAACTCGAGTTTGCTCAGTTTGTCAAATATAACTTTGTTGATTTTAGTCTGATCCTCAAGTTTCTCCAAGATTACAGCGAGGATCTGAGACACTCCATCTGTTGTGGGCGATCTTACCTTGTTTTCGTTTGCCCCAACCTGTGCGTATGATTTCGGTCCGACCAGTGGTGGTTTCTCCGCTGCACTTGAACTGGCACCGCTCTTTTGTGGAGCTTTTACGCCTTTTGTCGACGCCTCCTTTGCCAATCTCGAACTTTTGATCGGCTTTGGAGTCTTTGGAGTCTTTGGCTTAGTAGTTTCAGCAGTTTTTGGGCGTCCTAGGCTTTGATTCTGACCTCGAGTATTTTCCTTAAGAGGTTCTTGTCCCTTTTGTAGCTCTATGGCTACTTCGCATCCTCGATAGTTTGCGGGGTGGTTTCCGTGGCAATTGGCGCGAACTGCTGGAGCCTTTATGTCAACTTGGCACATGAAATATAAAGCAACATTTTTTCAATTTCGAGCAAAAATATTGAGTAAACTGCATTTGAAAATTAACCTTTAAAATACATGCCACGGCCACTGGAGGAGGCTAACCAATTAAATTTTTCTTTTTTGTGTCTTACATTCATTAGGCGATGCTAAATTTGAAATTTCAGCCTTTTAGAACGTTTTACAGTTTTGGAATCTCTGTAGGTAGTTGCACATATAGACCGATTGTGGGCGTGTCTTTGGGCGGATTTGCAAATTTTTTATAACCCATCCCATAGGATAGGATTTATATTAAGTTTGTCACATAGTTTGTTACACGGTGAAATAATAATGGTAGATCCCCAAGACATTAAGGGTATATGATCGAGACCGAATTCTGAATCGAATGAGCCATGTCCGTCCGTCCGTCCGTCCGTCTGTATGTCACATGTTTTTAGGCCTTAAATTTTGAGCTAGGGTGCTGAAACTTCGTACGTGAGCTCCACGTCATACGAAGCAGTACAAGTGTAAAAAGTTATGAAATCTGCCCAAAGACGCGCCCACAATCGGTCTAAATGTGCAACTAAAAGGCTGAAATTTGACATTTAGCATTTATTAGTGAATGTAAGACACAAAAAGAACAAATTTAATTGGTAAACCTCCTCTGGTGGGCGTGGCATCTATTTTAAGGGTAAATTTTCAAATGCAGTTTTCTCAATATTTTTGCTCGAAATTGAAAAAAAATTGCTTAATATCTTATTTCTCTTGGCCATAAATATATGTGCTCTACATCAGCGTCTTATATAACAAATTAATATATGGACTAAAAGCCTCCTCTTTTGAATTTTTCACTCATGAGAGGAAAAGCAACCGGCCTTTTAAAGTAACTTTGTCCGGTTTAGACTTGTATGAAAATTCATTGACTAAGAATGAATTTTCGAACTTTCTTCATTGGTTATCAAATGCCTAGATGTAAAAACATTTACAATTAAACCTTAAACGATCAGAAATTCTCAATCAGTTCCATAAAATTAAATGACCTTCGCCGTAACTTTCGAAGTGTTTTTAAAATAATTGTGAGGTGGGACTACAAAAGACAAAAACAAAACAAGGTAACGCAATGTTTTAACTGTCAGTTGTTTGGACACGGGGCTACGCATTGCCAAGTCAAACCATCATACGCAGTCTGTTCAGGTTGCCATATTACAAGTGCTTGCCCTAATCCAGCGCAAATCAAATGTTCGAACTGTAATGGTCCACATAAGTCTTCCGATCCTTCATGTGTAAATCGAACACAATATATCGAAATTCGTCAAAAGCTGGCCTCTCGCAATCGTCCACACAATGCTGGCAAAAATCAATCCATTCCTCCCATGCCAACATTTAATCATTTCTCTGTTGACGAGTTGCTTCTTTCTTCCCGCTGCTTTCTTCATTACATCATCATCGTCATGTAGCTAGCACTAGAAATACCAACAGCACCAGTGACAGTGCAGCCGCAGCCGCCAATGCAACGGTCTCAAGTGCCACCGTCAGCGAGTAATAGCAATGTGCACAACACCGCACACACAAAACCGAATGACTCAGCCAGAGACTTGAACGTCAAACCTTTTTTCGTTCGATGAAATTAATTCTCTGCTCTCAGAGGTGTTGACCAAACTTAGCTCTTGCTGTACTAGGGCAGACCAATTTAATGCAATCACTTCTTTGGCTACTAAATGTGTTTTTTCGAGTATGATAATTAATAACATTTTAAAAATCGTAACTTGGAACGCTAGAGGCGTGCAAAAAAAAACTGTTGAACGTTTTTATTTTTTAATCAGAGATAGCATTGATGTTGCCCTTATCACGGAGACTTGGCTTAAAAATAAAAAAAAATTCTCACATCCAAATTTTAAATGCTACAGGTTAGACAGACGGCATGCTAGGGGGGCGGGGTTGCTGTTGTAGCTAACAAAAACGTATCTCATAGAGTGCTAAAATCATGAAGCCAATAACCCTGCAGCCAGATCTGCAGAGCAAATTGATTCTTTAATCGACCATTTTGCTCAATCGATTAGCGAGGCATGTAATGTTTCAATCCCCAAAAGATCTTGTTCATCTGTGCCAAAACCATCTCTTCCTAGGTATATTCTTGATCAAATAAGCCTAAGAAATTTTGAGAGGAGAAAATGGATTAGATACAGACTAAGCCGCCATCAAACAAATGTGAAGTACCTTATAAATATATAAATAATCAAATATCTAAATTAAAGATCGAGCATTGGGACTCGCTGCTCTCTAGTTTTGAAAAAGGAAGTAAGACCTTTTAGAAAATAACAAAGATAATTTTAACTATTGGGAGGGCTACAAACCGCTTAGGATTGTAGCCCTCCCAATTGTCCATCCCAACCGACCACTGTCAATCTTCAAATTACGTCAAAATTCTTGGTTGTTAAATTTCAGTTTCTATTAACTTTAATTGTGTTGAGAATTTGTCAGTTAAGAAACTTCTTTCTTAAAAAAGGGGCGTGGCATCAACCTCTTTTCAATAACATAATTATACCCGACCGAGGGTATATTAATTTTAATGCATAGTTTGTAACACAGTGAAATAATCACCGTAGACCCCTAAGACCTTCTAGAGGTATGATCGAGACCGACAAGTGAGTCGATTAAGCCATGTCCGTCCGTCTGTCCGTCTGTCCGTATGTGTGAAAATTTTAGGTCTTTAAAATTGAAAATTTAAAATTTTTACAAAGTGTAAAAATTAGTTACATCCTCCGACGGCCACGTCACTACTGGCTTCAATGTAAGACAACCTCTATTTCAAATTTTATTTCAAAATGCGTTTTGGTCAAGTTAGACAAGGCGTAGGAGCTCAAATTTTGGTATAGAGCAATAATTGCCCAAAACCTCTAAGAGGGCAAAAATTGGACCGCTCACAATATCGCCCATGCCCACCTTTACAATGTTAGACCTTTTAAAACCCGATTTCTCGGAAAGTTTACTCCAAATTGAAAAAAAAAAGTTATAACAAGTATTCAAGATATAACTATTTGCTAGATTTGCTCCACACAAAGTTTTGAGCTCCGCCCACTTTTAAGCAGCGTGTTTATGAAAAAACGGTTTTTTTCTGCAATAATTTTCGGTTTTAACGCATTTTGTCATGAGTCTACGGAAGTTACAATAAATTGATTTTAATATTAGCCCAGACCCACTTTTGGTTGGCGTGGCCTACAAGAATAATATATGAATTCGGGACAAAAATTTAAGATTTGGTGTTACACGGTATATAGGGTCGGGTTGGTATATAGAAGTTTGTCACAGACAAACACTTGCACTTACTCACTTGCTTCTTTATCATATTTTTTATCAGATGTGGTATATACGTGCTGAGCGCAGTTTTATATTAAACAAGTAAGTAAGTGCAAGAGTTCGTCTGTAACGAACTTCTAAATACCCGACCCTCTTTACCCATTAACCCCAAATTTCAAATTTTTTGGTCTATCTCATATACTGAATGTCAATTATTTGTATTAGCCACGCCCCTAAAAAGGGCGTAGGCTAAAAATTAGAATCAATTAACTCTAATTTCGTTGGAATCACGAGAAAATTCGTTAAAAGCGAATATTAATACTTAAGCGGGATATACACGCATCAAAATCTCATCAAGCATGCGAGAGTGTATGCGTAAAAACGAAACACCAGTACGTTGGGTGCATGCTTGAGGCGAAATCAAAATGTTTTGATTTTTCTTCAATCAAGTGTGCATGCCTGATAAGTGTATATTCGTGATTGACTGCTTGATCAAGCATTCATTCAGTTTGGAGGATATTTAATAAACGAAGCGGGGTTTATTTGTGAAAAAATTGAGAAAAAAAATTAAAAATTATATAAATGCTTGAAGACTCAAGCTTGATGTGTGTATATGGTGCGTAAAAACAAATTTACAAACACACTCTCGTATGCTTGATGAGATTTTGATGTGTGTATATGCCGCTTTAAAAAACAGTTTTTTCCCTAAAACGCCCCCTAACAGTGGGCGGACCTCAATGCTTTGTATGCAACAAAGTTAACTAATAGTTATATCTTTAATATTAGTCCTAGAATTTTTTCTCAATTTAGAATGAATTCCCCGAGAAATCAGGTTTTCAAAGATTTCAGATGTTAAAAGTGGGCATGGTCAATAGAGCGGGCGGTCCAGTTTTTGTCTTATTAAAGGCTTCTGGTCGGTATTGCTCTCCACCAAAATTTGAGTTTATATGTTTAGTCTAAATTTGAGGTTGCCTGACATTTAAGCCGATTGTGGGTGAGGCTGTAAGCGGATGTTCTCAATTTTCAAACTTTATCTATACAAAATGAGAACCAAGCAAAGCTGCAAGTTTCAGTTTCCTAGCTTAATTTTAAAGATCTCAAAACTGCACATATGCGGACAGACGGACGGACGGACATGGCTCAATCGACTTAACTGTCGGTCTTGATCATATCTCTAAAAGGTCTTAGGGGTCTACGGTGATTATTTCATTGTGTAACAAACTATGCATGATTACCTACCTATGACATTCGCCTTCAACAGGAGATTCGCTACCAGAATACCTGAAAGAGGTGAATGGTAAGATAAGACCATTACAGGAGATGACGAGATCGCCGTATATACCGACGGTTCTAAGATGGACGTCGGAACCGGAGCGGGCATCTTCTGTGGATATTTGGGTCTAGGTAAATCTTTTCGAATTAATGACGACTGCAGCATTTTTCAGGCGGAGCTGGCAGCCATAATCGAAGCTGCCTCCGAGCTGAAGAAACACGGCCCCGCAAACAAGACCATCACCATATACTCTGATAGCCAAGCGGCAATTAAAGCCTTGGAATCAGACGTGGTAAAGTCAAGGGCTGTGAATTTTTACAGGGAAATTCTGGACGAATTATCACTTAGCAACACTGTAACTGTGTATTGGGTGCCAGGTCACACCGATATGTCGGGAAACGAAGAAGCGGACAAGCTTGCGAGATTTGGGTCTGGAAAGAATGCATCTCTAGCCCTCAAATCTATAAGAGTCCCGCTGAGTTCGATAGCAAGTAGGATAGGAACTGAATCCTTGAGTAGAACCAATCTACGTTGGACAAAACATGATACGTGCAGACACACAAGGGAGCTATGGCCAGCGGTAAGCAAAAAAAGATCACTATTTTTGATGGGACTAGCCCGCAAGAACATCCGAGTACTCACGGGAATCCTCACGGGGCACTGCGCTGTGGGTCTACACGCTGAGCGGCTAGGCATACCGCATAACGATTACTGCAGAAGCTGCAGGGACGTTGAAGAAATTGAATCTGTTCATCACCTGCTCTGCCCAGCCCTAAACAGCATCAGGCGTAGTATCCTCGGCAGCTACTTCTTCAACGACCTCGAAGATCTAAATAATGTAGATCTAAAGGACCTCCTAAGATTTGTATACAAATCCGGATGGGTCCAAGAGGGCGGAACTCTGAGCTTCTAACAGCGGTCTATTTCTGATTTCGTTCCAGGTATTAAGAAGGTTCCCAATGGACACAATGGACCCAACTGCTGGTCTTAGTGAAGCCGTGACTATTGTCAAAAGGGTATCCATCAACCTACAAACTATGCAAAAAAATTAATATACCCTCAGTCGGGTATAAAAATTTTTTTAATACCCTATTCCACAGGAATGGATTATATTAAGTTTGATACAGGCGAATATGTAACATAGCGAAATAATGACGATAGACCCCCAAGACCTTAAGGGCATATGATCGAGACCGACTTCTAAGTTGAATGAGCCATGTCCGTCCGCCCCTAAACCGTCCGGCCTTAAATTTTGAGCTAGGAAGCTGAAATTTTGTACGTGAGCTCTCTGTGATCCGAAGTAATACAAGTGTTAAAATTTCAAATCCGCCCACAGACACGCCCACAATCGGTCTAAATGTGCAACAACCCCGGTGCTTTCAAGAATGTAGGACGTCGTGAAAAGCTGAAATTCATTTTTTAGCATCTTCTAGTGATTACAAGTCAAAACAAATCAAAATTAAGTCCGCAGACCGCCCCTTTTGGGCGTGGCATCGATTGAAAGTGTAACCCTTCAAATGTAATTTATTTAATTATTTTGTTCCAAATCGAAAAATTTTTACTTAATATATTATATAGAAAGCACTTTTTTTTAAATTTCTTTTATACAAAAATCTGGGCTATGCCCACATTTGTAGGCAGAATCAAAGAAAAACCTCTAATTTTCCAGAAAACATGGATTTCGACTACTTTTTAGCCTAACTTAAGTAAGGATAAGAAATAAAATTTAGCACATTTGCTTCACCGGACTCTATACTAAATTTCGGTTCTACAAAGTTTTTGGCCACGCCCAGCCCATGTTTAGAGTTTGATATTACGAAATTGTTGAATTTTACCCAAAAAATTACATTTTTGGCATCGAATTAAAGAGTATTTGTTCAAATGCAATTAATGCAATATTTTTGTTGAAAATCGAAAAATTTTTACTTGATATGTTATTAACAAAATATGAAGTTCTTCATTTTAGATTAGGGTCAGGGAAATATATTGGGTTATCGGAAGATTTTCGAAACTAAGCATATATAACAAACTGCTCTTGTACATGCAGGTGTTAAAGCCGTCCTGGACATACGGTATACAACTTTGGGGCTGTAGCAAGCCGAGCAACATGTCCATGTTGCAAGCTTTCCAAAACAAGACACTGAGAGCAATTGTGAATGCTCCATGGTAGGTATATTAGGAATAGTGATATTCACAAAAAATTAGGAATAGCTACTGTGAGCGAAGAAGTAACAAACTTTGCTCGAAAGCTTAATGCTCGCCTTCATGGTCATTGCAACAATGAAATGATCCGTACTCTCAACGAGACTCTTAACGATGTAAACAACGAGCGACGACTACAAAGAACAAGACCCTTCGATCTAGCGACGTAGGGTGAAACCGCACGAATGAACGGCTTAGTAGGTGCATTCACTGGAAAGCAACCTACCCAATGCGATAAACACTACGGAAGCGTAAACTACTTGTTAAGTTAACTTAGTTGTAGTCAAGAAGTATTATGAGAGAGCGAAAATTTACTACTATGAAGTGCGTTCTGGCAGTTTCATAGTGTCTCTCATAAATGGGTGGTTTTTTAGCACGTGGAAATCGGGCATAACCAATATCGGCTACTTCGGTATTATAAACCTGCTATAGTGGGCGTATTGGTACCTTTGAAAGATTTTGGCGTTTAAGCCTCCGGTCACCCTAGTAGGTATTAGGTTCCTTATGTCCAGAACGGCTTTAAGACCTGCCTGCACAAGAGCAGTTTGTTATATATGCTTAGTTTCGAAACTCTTCCGATAAGCCAATACATTTCCCTGAGCCTAATCTCGAGCTCGTCACGCTTATTCTTTACGTGTGGTTTCCACCTTAGTTTAGCGTCCAGTGTCATTCGCTTCATTTGCATAAGGTATTTGTGCAGAATTTATGAACAGAACTAAATTGTTAACCCTTCCGTTAGTAAAATTCACATGCGTAGACTTTTTCTCGTTAAAAGCGATTCGCCAAGTCTTCGTCCAGACACAAATTCTGTCCAATGCTCGTTGGACGTTTCTCGTTGATGACTCGACTGATTCACCTGTTGCCAGGATGGCCGTATCGTCCGCAAACGTGGTCACGACTGTCTCGTCATCTAGAGGTACGTCTCTTGTGTAGAGTAGGAACAGGGTCAGGCCAAGGACGCTTCCCTGGGGTACGCCAGCCCGAATTCGCTTCAAACTCGAATATTCACTACTACACCTTACACGAAGGAGTCTGCTTTCAACATAATTTTCCAATATTTTCAACATGTCTTCCGGCAAGTTTTGCCGTATCTTATATTTCAAGCCTTCGTGCCATACCTTGCCGAAGCCTTGTCGTCCAGGAAAGCACTTGAAAATATTTTTTTCCCTTCTAAGGCTTTTTCAATTTCATGCGTTGTTCTGTACACTTGATCTATTGTGGAATGGTTTGGTCTGAAACCGAATTGATGATCCGGGATCAAGTGTCTTTCTGCAATTATTGGTTGTAATCGGTTTTAGCATCGGTGTAAGCAGAAGTCTCTCGAATACTTTCGATATTATCGGCAGAAGCGATATGGGCCTTAAAGATTTTTTGTCATTTGCACATTTTCCCGGTCTTGGAACCATAATGACCTTAGCAACTTTCCATTGCCTTGGAACGTGTAGAAGTCTAAGAGAAGCGTTTATCATATAAAGTAGCTTGACTAGTGCCTTTTTTGGTAGTTTTTCAATATTTCGCCAGTGATCGGGTCGTTACCCGGGGCCTTATTATTTTTAAGTTTGCTTATTGTCTGTCAGTGGGGTGCCGTGGCGTAGTGGTTAGTGTGAGTATTTACTACGCCGGAGGCCTGGGTTCGAATCCTGCCATCCTCACCTGAAAAAACAAGCCTTGTTCTTTTTCACGGTCCCCACCTCCGCGAGGGTCTGACAAGCCCTCCGAGAGTATCATTTGTCTTGAAAAACTTCTCAAAGTGCCGTTCGGATTCGGCAAAAAATTGTAGGTCCCTTTGTATGTAAAAGAAATTAACACACCAGCATACATTGTTGAGAAGTCGGACCTGGTTCACCTCAAGCTGTTGCGCCACTCTATTTCTTTATTTATTCATTTATTTATTTTATTGTCTGTCGGAGTTCGGCTAACGAAACTTTTTTCATTCTAAAGCTATCAGGTTCCGCGTTGTTGTTTTGAACGTCAGCCAACTGTAGATCGTCGAAAGGCTTGAATGTTTCTTCTAAATGTTCAGCAAACAAATTCGCTTTCTCTTTGTCTTCTCTTGCCCATTCGCCGTTAGCTTTTTTATTGGTGCCGAGTGGATTATAGGTTTCTTGATAGACTTAACTGCTTTCCACAGCGAGTAGTTTGAGCTCCTATCAGCCAACAAGCCTTCAAGGTATTCGGCGGTCTCACGATTTTTAAAATCTTGCAACATTCCTTTCAGTTTGTTAGAGAGGTGGTTCAAGAGGGTTTTGCCTGGGGGAGCATTTGTGCCTTGCCATCTTCAACGCGCTCTTCTCTTTTCACGAATCAATTCTTCGATTTCGAGCGGATATGTTGTGCGTACTTGTCCATCGGTGCTAACTGCGTTCTTTTAAGACGAAGTGTTGTTCCAAGCAGCGCTCTGAATTGCTTCAATGAATTTGTCAACTGCGGTTTCTAACTCGAAAGGAGTTCTCAATGGCACATTAAAGCCGACACCCTCCTTACAGTCCTTTCTGAAGGCGTCCCAGTTCATGTTTTTGCTAGCTAATCAGCTAATCTGGGAGCGCTTTCTATATTCGCCATTTTTCCACCCATCTTCAAGATTACTCCTGAGTGGTCTGAGCAATGATCATAACACTCTTCGATTCGCGTAAGGTATTTGGTGCACCTTTAGCGATGAGAAAGTTAACAAGGTCAGGCTTATTATTCCTCTTGGTTGGCGAATATGTTGGCTTACCCGTGGAGAAAAAGTCAACCCCACGTTTCATACTGTCTTTGAACAGTAATCTGCCTCTTGTTGAATTGCACCGTGAACCCCAAAAAGTATGCTTCGCGTTAAAGCCACCCTCAATGATATAATTGGACCCAATGAAGTCATACATACGATCAAAATCGTCTTCCACCAGTCTAAATCCTGGCGGGAAATAACAAGATGCAATGTTGTAATCTAAGCACTCAATTTTTACGGAAACTGAACTGATCTGCATAGAGTCTAGCTCAGTTCCTTATGTAGAGGAAGGATCCTCCTCTCGAATTTTGCGAAGGGTGATGTGCGTGATAGTCATTGTAACCTTTAAGTTTGGGTCTAGACCCGCTTTTAAGGCGAGTTTCCGTAATCATGCAAATATCAATATTATTTTTCCGTAGAAATACTTCTAGTTCGTCTATCTTATTCAAAAGGCCGTTTGCATTCCATGTTAGTATTTTAAATAACTGTTTCATATTCATGTGCTCTTGTAATTTTTTCGAGGCTTTAACTCGAGCTTGCTCAGTTTGTCAACTTTGTTTATTTTAGTCTGATCCTCAAGTTTTTCCAAGATTACAGCGAGGATCTGAGATACTGCATCTGTTGTGGGCGATCTAGCCTTGTTTTCGTTTGCCGCAACCTGTGCGTATGATTTTGGTCCGACCAGTGGCGGTATCTCTGCTGCACTTGAACTGGCGCCGCTCTTTTGTGGAGCTTTAACGCCTTTTGTCCACGCCTCCTTTGCCAATCTCGCACTTTTGATCGGCTTTGGTGTCTTTGGAGTCTTTGGCTTAGGAGTTTCAGCAGTTTTTGGACGTCCTTGGATTCGGACTTTGAGTATTTTCTCGTCCCTTTTGCAGCTTCGCATCCTCGATAGTTTGCGGGGTGGTTGGCCATTGGCGCAAACTGCTGGAGCCTTTATGTCAACTTTGTACTCTGTTGAGAGGTGTTTCCGGGACATTTCACGCAACGTAGTTTTTTTTTGGCAGTAGGCACTTGCGTGCCTGAACTCTTGGCATCGCTTACCCTGTGGTATCAGTCTATTGCCCTTTCGCATGGGTTCGGTTTTAACCCTGATGTTAAGTATCATTTTCATTTTCTAAATATCGTTTATGCTCTCAGTTCTTTCAGAGCAGAGCATAAAAATTGGAAGGCCGCGCCTGATCACAGTGTCTCTTTCTCCTTCTGTGCGTTGCTTTTCCTTTTTAATGATATTGAGGCATCAATAATTTTAAGGCTTAATAAGCTTAATTTTATGTAAACTTATACTTTAGAAAAGTCGCTCCATTTCAGTAAGCTTAGCTCGAAGTTTATTATTCTCCTTTTCTAAGCTCTTAATTTTCACTGAGTCCTGGTTTACCGGTGGACTGCTTTTTCCGGATATGTTCGATCTAGGTGGTGGTGATCGATTTAGTTTTGTCATTTTCTCAAAAGGATTTATAAGTTATAAAAGGCTCTCCCCAGAATCCGTAGAGCCTGCCTCCGAAGAGGGTGGATTTTCCAGCATAGCTTGGCTGCCACCTGGGGTGATCAAATCTTTCGTTTTGTTCATTGCCAATTTTCTTTAACTAGTCGTTTTTATGAGAAATAGGTAAGTTACTTCTATTTTCTTTTTTAAATACAGCCGTCCCTTTGGTGACAGATGCCGATCAGTACGCCGCACAATGTGTGACAGACGCTTCTGGATTTTAATTTAACCTTCAGATTCATCTATAAGTTAAAACATTACTGCCAAAAGTTGCCCCAAATGGAGCAGCATCGACAACATCCGTTGAAACATGAAAGAATACTTCTTCCGACGACAGGTATACCTTGCCTCAAGGCTATTCTAACCGACATTGCAGGGAAAAAAAAGTAAACAAAAACTAACAAGGAAACATTTTTTTTTCTATTTAAAATGATGCAAATGGTAACGGGACGGGGGTGGAAAACAAGATAATAAACGAATGGAAAAGCGAATAGGAATGGAAGGGAGATAAGGAATGGAAAGGAGGATAGGAATGGAGAGAAGAATAGGAATGGAAAGGAGAAAAGGAATGGAAGGGAAAATAGGAATGCAAAGGAGAATAGGAATAGGAATAGGGTATAGCGCGCTCCGTTACAGACGGACCGAAGCTATAACATACGCACTGTTGCACTCACTCACTGGTTTAACTTATAAACACTACCAAAGATGGGCGTGGAAAACTTATTAATTTGAGTTGATAGCTTACGCACATATCTGAACATTTTATGGGCCAAGTTTTTTGGATTTAAAGCAAATATATCAAATAACTAGTGGGAGGGTTACAATCCGCTTAGGCGAATTGTCTTAAACCCATCTTAATTGACAGTGTCAAGCAAAGGATTGTGTCATAAATCTTGGTTGTTAAATTTCAGTTAAGAATTTTCTCCCTAAGAAAGGGGCGTGGCATCCACCCCCCTCAACAACATCGTATTTTTATACCCAACCCAGGGTATATTAAGTTTGATGTATAGTTTGTAACGCAGTAAAAAAATCACTGTAGACCCCTAAGACCTTTTAGAGATATGAATGGGACCGACAGGAGAATCGATTAAGCCAAGTCCGTCCGTATGTAAACAATTATTAGGCCTTAAAATTTAAGACAGGGAGCTGAAATTTTGTGGGTTGTTGGAAATCCAGTCTTTCAGATCAAGTTCGAAAATAAGCTGAATCCGCCCACAGACACGCCCACTACAGGCCTGTATGTGCGACCATCCCTAATTTAAAAAATACATTTGCAAATTTAAGCTATGTTACAATGGCGCTAGCGCATCCATTTTTGGTACGTAACATTGCCTTATGATTGTCTTTAAGGTAGCCAAAAAATGTTAGCTTTTTTTTTGGCCACGCCCACTTTTTAAGGGATTTTAACTTAAAATGACTGTTTTTTAATAAATATACAGGGTGTTTCCAAATTCGATGCAAATATTTGGACGCAAGATTCTTGGGTATATTTGGAGAAAAAAATTGTTCTACAGTATGGGCCTATCTCAAATTTTGATACCACTTATTGGGAATTTAAGAAAACACCTACTTTGAGGTACCTTGACCCATACTAACACAAATATCTCCGCTAACACTTACAACAGGTACTTCATTTAGGACTTAAATTTTAGAAAAAATAGTACTCCTTTTAACTGCATTAAAATAAAATTGATGACTTTCTTAACTTTTGAGATATTTGCTTTTAGGTCGGATCCTTTTTCCATGCCCCATGACATTTTTTTGACTTTCAAGACACATTTCTGCGAAAAATGCGTAATAAACATATCGGTAATTTTTTTTCTAGTGCACCTAGCAATACTTAATAAAAATTGCAAAGACAAGTTACCCGAAAAACCACAGATTTTATGATACTTGGGAAATTCCATAGCAGGTAAAATTATGAAAAACTCGATTCATAGTTTTTAATTCCTATTATTCTGAATAAAAATGCTTGTGTTTTATGTTTTTTTTTTTATTTCATTAAGTTAACTTTACAATCAAATAAGGTGTTCAAAGTGTCCTCCTCCATTTTGTATGCATGCTAGAGCCCGTTTTTGGATTGCGCTGTCAACGTTTATTGAGGATAACTCCTGCCTCACTTGTGACGAGGCTTGGAGAATTTGATCTTCTAAATCATTTAGAGTTGATATTTCTGTAGAATAAACAAGTTCTTTCATTCTCCCCCATACAAAAAAATCCATAATTGTAAGGGCTGGAGATCTTGCAGGCCAGTGAACTGGTCCATTTCTTCCTATCCAACGACCAGCGTACTTTTCATCCAGCCAATTCTTAACCTCGCGACCAAAGTAAGCTGTGGCTCCATCCTGTTGAAAATATGACGAAGCTCGTTGAGTTACCGGAACATCCTCCAGTAGATCTGTTAAATCATTGCGCAAAAATTCCAGATAGTTTGCAGAATTCAGTGTGGGAGGCAATTTGAAGGGACCGATTAAGTTGTTTCCAATAACACCTGCCCACAAATTGACGCTAAATCTGTATTGAAATAATGACTCTCTCCTTGTGTGTGGGTTTTCCGCAGCCCAAATGTGTAGACTGTGAAAATTTGTAATCCCATCTCTAGTAAATTGAGATTCGTCCGTCCATAGGATTCTGCTTATAAAACCGTTGTTATCCAAGTTCCGCTCTAACAACCAGTTGCAAAACTCAAGTCTCGGCTCCAAATCACTCGGAAGCAGTTCCTGCACAGGTGTATGGTGGTATGGATACAAGTTTTCTGAATGCAGGAGACGAACAATTTTATGTGTTGAAACATTAAATCGCAAGGATAAGCGCCTGATGCTGATTGATGGATCATTTGCAACCGCTTCCAGTATTCTTTCATCAACTGCAATTCCTCCTGGTGAAGCTCCTGCGTTAGGCCGTCTTGTTGAAACAGATCCCGTTTCCCGAAGTCTTCGAAACGAATTTGTAAATACGCGGGGATTAGGTACTCTTCGGTTAGGATAAAGCTGATGGTATCTTTGTTGTGCTTTAATAGAACTTCCGTTGCACATCCCATAAACGTAGATAATATCGGCGTATTCTTCGTTTGTAAAAGATGCCATTTCAAGTAGGGTTTCTTAACAACTGTTGTGTCACCTCGGCTTCAAAAATGACTTTGATGGATTTAATTTTTTCTAACCTTTAATACAATTTACATTAGGTTAAATTTTCCAACTAGGCGACCAACCTCAAACTTAATCCTTTTTGGGATTTAACAGAAAAATGATAAGGAAATTACCTTTTTATCAGGTAGTCTAATAAAAATGCATGCTCTAAAACCTACGTAAATTATTAATACATAGTCAAAAAATCGTTCTTGTTGTCAATCGCGGTTGTAAAAGTAGGTAACAAATCATATTTCCACCTTATACCTGTCGGGGCTTCGTGAAAATAATTTTTCTTAAATTTACCTGCTATGGAATTTCCCAAGTATCATAAAATCTGTGGGTTTTTCGGGTAACTTGTCTTAGCAATTTTTATTAAGTATTGTTAAGTGCACTAGAAAAAAAAAATTACCGATATGTTTATTACGCATTTTTCGCAGAAATGTGTCTTGAAAGTCAAAAAAATGTCATGGGCAGGGAAAAAGGATCTGACTTAAAAGCAAATATCTCGAAAGTTAAAAAAGTCATCAATTTTATTTTAATGCAGTTAAAAGATGTACTATTTCTTCTAAAATTTAAGCCCTAAATGAAGTACCTGTTGTAAGGGTTGGCGGAGATATTTGTGTTAGTATGGGTCAAGGTACCTCAAAGTAGGTGTTTTCTTAAATTCCCTATAAGTGGTGTCAAAATTTGAGATAGGCCCATACTGTAGAACAATTTTTTTCTTCAAATATACCCAAGAATCTTGTGTCAAAATATTTGCATCGAATTTGGAAACACCCTGTATATTAAAATTGACAAAAAATTATATGACAAAAGCTGTAGATATTAGCATTTTCTAACTTTTATGTTTATGATGTATTTGCTTCCGCCCACTTTTGTGGGCTTGGCGTTAAAAAAAGTGATTTTTTTAGTTAAAAAGGCGGAGTTTTAGGCCGAAATGTATGCAACCACGTAGTATAAAGCATTCAACAGTTACATTTTTATATCCCGCCCACTTTTTGGAGGCGTGGCAGTTTTCTTTTTGTTGATTGTTGCACTTTCCCACTTGTTTTGTTTATATTTTTTATCAGAAGCGGTATACACGTGTTGATTGCATTTTCATATTAAAAATTTGGTTTATATCTACTTAAAAACGCCCGCAAAAGTGGGTGTGGCAAAAATTTAACCACTTATCTGAACATTTTATAGTGCAAGTTTTTTTGGATTTAAAGCAAATATATCGAATAAAAACCGTTGGTTAGAATGCATATTAAGTATGACCACGCCTTCTTTTAACTGCCAATCACAATACACTCAAGCGAGGATATCGCATACCAATTTTCAGCTTCCTGTGACAACCTTGATTATTCATCCTATTAAGTAAAGTGGGCGTGTCAGTGGGCGGCGAACTTCAAAAAATTTTACACTTGTACTGCTTCGGGACCTAGAAAGAACAGATCACAAGTTTGAAGTTCCTAGCCTAGAAATTACCGACAGACGACCGGACGGACGGACATGACTCATTCGACCTTTGATTCGGCCTCGATCATCTGCCCTTAAGGTCTTTGGGGTCTACGGTGATTATTTCTCTATGTTACAAACTTTGAATCAAACTATGGGATGGGGTATAAAAAGCGGTTCTAACACTCCACCTCTTAAGGTGCAGGACAACATATACATCACTTAACAAGAAAAGGCTGATTTACTGGCCACGGTATTCACTGAAAACCATTCGGCATACGTTCATCTTAGTGATGCGGCGACCGAGAATGAAGTAAGCGCAACATTGTCTGGCATGTCTGGTCCACCGTTAAGTCTTCCGGGAGACTATATGACAAGTTGTTCCAAAGTAAAAGAACTTATAAAATTGTCTAAGTCAAAGAAATCAACTGGTGGTTTCAAGAAATCAGGAAGTGGTTTCAAGAGCGTATGACTAATGTAGTCAATCTACATTAGTCATACGCTCTTGAAACCACTTCCTAAAAAAGTTATTCAGTTTCTAACAAACATTTTTATACCCGACCCAGGGTATATTAAGTTTGATGTATAGTTTGTAACGCAGTGAAATAATTACCGTAGACCCCTAAGACCTTTTAGAGATATGAATGGGACCGACAGGAGAATCGATTAATCCATGTCCGTCCGTCCGTCCGTATGTAAACAACTTTTAGGCCTTAAATTTTAAGGCAGAGAGCTGAAATTTTGTGGGTTGGTTGGAAGTCCAGTCCTTCAGATCAGGTTTGAAAACAAGCTGAATCCGCCAACAGACACGCACACTACAGGCCTGTATGCGCGACCATCTTGTATGCTTTTTCCCACTTGTAAAGTCTTGTTTCAAACTAAGCTATTTTCCCATAGCTTGGAAAACTGCAAAAATGATTCCCATAGCAAAGCCGAGCAAGCCGCTTTTTTGCCCAAATTTTGAAGGAAAAGAAAGAGAATCACGTTGTAAATTCTGATGTCTACGCCAACTATCAATTTGGTTTTAGGCCTGGACACACAACTTCCCACCAAATTGTAAGGATGAAAAAGCACATTTTAGAGAAATTACAACTAAAAGAATCCACCGGTATGATCCTTTTGGAAATTTAAAAAGCTTTTGATACCGTTTGGCTTGACAAGTTGATTATACCCCATCCGATTTCGACTGGCCTTAAGCCTAATTTAGGGAAGAACCAAAAAGAAATTAGCTAGTTATATAAACGGGATTTTATTCTAGATTTCGTTTATACAAAGTTTTAAGCCACATCCCGCTTTAGGGGTAGATTTTTCAAAAATATTGAATTTGAACAAAAAATTGCACTTTTACGTACATTTAAGAAATATCTGCGTTATAACTGATGGCTTGTAATAAGTTTTTTTTTTTTTTTTAAAAATTTTGCACTACTAATTAAATATAAATAAATAACAATAGCATAAGCATTTTACAATGTGGGATAGGATGGGGTATTCAACGGTCCGTTTTACGGACTGTAACTTCTGCGTACACACTGTAGCACTTACTCACTGGTTCACAATCTTTATACCCGACCCAGGGTATATTAAGTTTGATGTATAGTTTGAAATGCAGTGAAATAATCACCGTAGACCCCTAAGACCTTTTAGAGATATGAATGGGACCGACACGAGAATCGATTAAGCCATGTCCGTCCGTCCGTCCGTCCATATGTAAGCAACTTTTAGGCCTTAAATTTTAAGGCAGAGAGCTGAAATTTTGTGGGTTGGTTGAAAGTCCAGTCCTTCAGATCAAGTTTGAAAATAAGCTGAATCCGCCCACAGACACGCCCACTACAGGCCTGTATGTGCGACCATCTCTAATTTAAAAATTTTAGCTATGTTATAATGGCGCTGAAGCATTCATTTTTGGTACGTAACATTGCCTTATAATTGTCTTTAACTTAGCCGAAAATTTTTAGCTTTTTCATTGACCACGCCCACTTTTTAAGGGGTTTTAGCTTAAAATGACTGTTTTTCAATAAATATATATGAAATTTGACAAAAAATTCTATGAAAAAAGCTGTAGATACTAGAATTTTCCAACTTTTATGTATATATTGTATGTGCGTTAAAAAAGTGATTTTTTTAGTTTAAAAGGCGGAGTTTTAGTATAAAGCATTCAACAGTTATATTTTTACATCCCGCCCACTTTTTGGAGGCGTGGCAGTTTTCTTTTTGGTTTGGTCGGGTTTTTTCCAATCCGTCGTAGATGGATTGAAGCTTTTGCATACCCAATGTTGCACTTTCCCACTTGTTTTAAACTCAACTTTCCAATTTGTGTGGTTTTAATGGTAAAAAGTTTCTTGCCATCCTGTAAGGTCGAGTTTAAGAATATACTTAAGGTAAGGAATGCCTGCCGTAAGAGCCGACTAAAATCCACTGGAGGAAGTAATCTTCAACCAACCATGAAAAGAAAAAGAAAACATGCTCGGATATTTGCTGATCCAGGGCCTCCTTTGGAGCTAGGCCTGAGGGGTGTCAGCATGCGAGCGCTCTGTGGTCGGAGGGTCCCGCTCGGCATCCGACTGGGTTTAACCCGAAGAAGTTGCGAGCAGCCGGTCAATGGTGCCGCTATCCATTACGGGGGCGGAGGTGGACAGCGCCAAGTCAAAATGAGGGCTTACGTGGAAACTCTACAAATCGACAACGGCACCAACTCAAAATTGGCACGTGGAATGTCTCGTCGCTAAGGAAGAAGGAACTTGAACTGGTTGAGGAGGCCAAAAAGTATCAGCTCAATGCAACTGGCATCTCCTCAACTAACTGGAAGGGTTCTGGAACCAAAGACTTCGATGATGGGTGGAAGCTCTTCTAGTCTGGCGTCCCAAATCACATGACTGAACAGGCGGGTGACTCACAAGCCCCCGGTTGTTAGAAAATGTATTCGATGTCATTCCGTTATGGGAAAGGGCCTCGATCATCTGCCCTTAAGGTCTTTGGGGTCTACGGTGATTATTTCTCTATGTTACAAACTTTGAATCAAACTATGGGATGGGGTATAAAAAGAGGTTCTAACACTCCACCTCTTAAGGTGCAGGACAACATATACATCACTTAACAAGAAAAGGCTGATTTACTGGCCACGGTATTCACTGAAAACCATTCGGCATACGTTCATCTTAGTGATGCGGCGACCGAGAATGAAGTAAGCGCAACATTGTCTGGCATGTCTGGTCCACCGTTAAGTCTTCCGGGAGACTATATGACAAGTTGTTCCAAAGTAAAAGAACTTATAAAATTGTCTAAGTCAAAGAAATCAACTGGTGGTTTCAAGAAATCAGGAAGTGGTTTCAAGAGCGTATGACTAATTTAGTCAATCTACATTAGTCATACGCTCTTGAAACCACTTCCTAAAAAAGGTATTCAGTTTCTAACAAACATTTTTATACCCGACCCAGGGTATATTAAGTTTGATGTATAGTTTGTAACGCAGTGAAATAATTACCGTAGACCCCTAAGACCTTTTAGAGATATGAATGGGACCGACAGGAGAATCGATTAATCCATGTCCGTCCGTCCATCCGTATGTAAACAACTTTTAGGCCTTAAATTTTAAGGCAGAGAGCTGAAATTTTGTGGGTTGGTTGGAAGTTCAGTCCTTCAGATCAGGTTTGAAAACAAGCTGAATCCGCCAACAGACACGCACACTACAGGCCTGTATGCGCGACCATCTTGTATGCTTTTTCCCACTTGTAAAGTCTTGTTTCAAACTAAGCTATTTTCCCATAGCTTGGAAAACTGCAAAAATGATTCCCATAGCAAAGCCGAGCAAGCCGCTTTTTTGCCCAAATTTTGAAGGAAAAGAAAGAGAATCACGTTGTAAATTCTGATGTCTACGCCAACTATCAATTTGGTTTTAGGCCTGGACACACAACTTCCCACCAAATTGTAAGGATGAAAAAGCACATTTTAGAGAAATTACAACTAAAAGAATCCACCGGTATGATCCTTTTGGAAATTTAAAAAGCTTTTGATACCGTTTGGCTTGACAAGTTGATTATACCCCATCCGATTTCGACTGGCCTTAAGCCTAATTTAGGGAAGAACCAAAAAGAAATTAGCTAGTTATATAAACGGGATTTTATTCTAGATTTCGTTTATACAAAGTTTTAAGCCACATCCCGCTTTAGGGGTAGATTTTTCAAAAATATTGAATTTGAACAAAAAATTGCACTTTTACGTACATTTAAGAAATATCTGCGTTATAACTGATGGCTTGTAATAAGTTTTTTTTTTTTTTTAAATTTTGCACTACTAATTAAATATAAATAAATAACAATAGCATAAGCATTTTACAATGTGGGATAGGATGGGGTATTCAACGGTCCGTTTTACGGACTGTAACTTCTGCGTACACACTGTAGCACTTACTCACTGGTTCACAATCTTTATACCCGACCCAGGATATATTAAGTTTGATGTATAGTTTGAAATGCAGTGAAATAATCACCGTAGACCCCTAAGACCTTTTAGAGATATGAATGGGACCGACACGAGAATCGATTAAGCCATGTCCGTCCGTCCGTCCGTCCATATGTAAGCAACTTTTAGGCCTTAAATTTTAAGGCAGAGAGCTGAAATTTTGTGGGTTGGTTGAAAGTCCAGTCCTTCAGATCAAGTTTGAAAATAAGCTGAATCCGCCCACAGACACGCCCACTACAGGCCTGTATGTGCGACCATCTCTAATTTAAAAATTTTAGCTATGTTATAATGGCGCTGAAGCATTCATTTTTGGTACGTAACATTGCCTTATAATTGTCTTTAACGTAGCCGAAAAATTTTAGCTTTTTCATTTACCACGCCCACTTTTTAAGGGGTTTTAGCTTAAAATGACTGTTTTTCAATAAATATATATGAAATTTGACAAAAAATTCTATGAAAAAAGCTGTAGATACTAGAATTTTCCAACTTTTATGTATATATTGTATGTGCGTTAAAAAAGTGATTTTTTTAGTTTAAAAGGCGGAGTTTTAGTATAAAGCATTCAACAGTTATATTTTTACATCCCGCCCACTTTTTGGAGGCGTGGCAGTTTTCTTTTTGGTTTGGTCGGGTTTTTTCCAATCCGTCGTAGATGGATTGAAGCTTTTGCATACCCAATGTTGCACTTTCCCACTTGTTTTAAACTCAACTTTCCAATTTGTGTGGTTTTAATGGTACAAAGTTTCTTGCCACCCTGCAAGGTCGGGTTTAAGAATATCCTTAAGGTAAGGAATGCCTGCCGTAAGAGCCGACTAAAATCCACTGGAGGAAGTAATCTTCAACCAACCATGAAAAGAAAAAGAAAACATGCTCAGATATTTGCTGATCCAGGGCCCCCTTTGGAGCTAGGCCTGAGGGGTGTCAGCATGCGAGCGCTCTGTGGTCGGAGGGTCCTGCTCGGCATCCGACTGGGTTTAACCCGAAGAAGTTGCGAGCAGCCGGTCAATGGTGCCGCTATCCATTACGGGGGCGGAGGTGGACAGCGCCAAGTCAAAATGAGGGCTTACGTGGAAACTCTACAAATCGACAACGGCACCAACTCAAAATTGGCACGTGGAATGTCTCGTCGCTAAGGAAGAAGGAACTTGAACTGGTTGAGGAGGCCAAAAAGTATCAGCTCAATGCAACTGGCATCTTCTCAACTAACTGGAAGGGTTCTGGAACCAAAGACTTCGATGATGGGTGGAAGCTCTTCTAGTCTGGCGTCCCAAATCACATGACTGAACAGGCGGGTGACTCACAAGCCCCCGGTTGTTAGAAAATGTATTCGATGTCATTCCGTTATGGGAAAGGGTTCTTATCTTAAAGCTTAAGCTTGAACGATCGACTATGGCACTGGTTCAGGTTTATGCACCAAATCGAGAGTCAGGGTATGAGTCCTTTTTGAACGAAGTTGATGCTACCCTGGACAGAGTTGCAGAAATGGACTTCTTTCTCCTGATGGGTGACTTCAATGCACATGTGGGTATGGACGACAGTACTTGGAGGAGTGTGATCAAGAGGCACGGTAACCCGGATCAAAACAGGAACGGAGGAAAGTTGTTGGACTTTTGCTGTGCATATGGCTTGTCCATCATGAACACCTTTTTCCCACACAAATTAATTCACAAATACACATCGTCAAGCACAGTTTAAATCAGGGGTCACTGATTAATTTCTTTGTTGTACCATCAAGTGTTCAAAGAATGACTTGTTATGTTTGAGTTTTCAGGGGAGCTGAGTTGTCAACTGATCACTACTTAGTGCTGTGTAAATTGTTTTTCAGTGACAGTATTCCTTTGCCACTCAGGCGAAAACCAAGATTGGTGACCCGCATACGGTGGGAAAGGTTGCAGGATGCTGACTCTGATTTCAGAGAGCGCTTTGCACAGCATGTTTCGGAGAAGTTTAAAAAAATTCCAACTGACCTTTTGAATGTAGAGGAGGAATGGCAGCTTTTTTTATCAGCAGTCACTGCCTCTGCAGGAAATATTTATGGAGTGAAGCGGCTTGGGTTAGCGGCTGGTAGCGAGAAAAGAACTGCTTGGCTTAAAACGCCTGGAGTTCAAGAAGCAATTAGAGAGAAGAAGAGAGCCTACATTGCGTGGATCCAATGTAGAAACTCTACTTTTCGAGCCCCGTACAATGAGGCGCGAAGGACTTCCAATCTGGCAGTCAGAACAGCCAAGGAACAGTCATGGAAAAAGTTTGGCGAGAAGTTGGAGCACGATTACAGATCTGCAAAGAAGATATTTTGGCAGACCATTCGCCGGCTCAGGGGAGGGAAGTTGAATATCATTCAAGGGGTTATCATATCATTCAAATGAGAGCGATGTCTTGCGCAAATGGAGAGAGCACTCGGAGTTGCTTAACCCCCAACAGGGCACTGAAGAAAGATGGCATTCCCACTGCTTTCGAGATAAGGGCAGAGAATAGCCCCACAGTAGACGAAGTCAATAAAGCGATTAAATCGCTAAAAGTTGGCAAGTCTGCTGGAGTTGATGAAATTCGGCCAGAAATGCTTAAGGTAATGGGTGAAAAGGACGTTAAATGGCTAACACATATCATTTAGGTGGCCTGGGATAGCGGAAAAGCACCTAGCGATTGGCAAACGGGCGTTATAGTGCCCATTTTCAAAAAAGGGAACAGTAGAGATTGCGACAACTATAGGGGCATATGTCTCTTGAGTCTTTCGGGAAAAGTATTCGCAAAGGTGTTGGAAACGAGTTCCAGAGCTGTAATTGAGATTTTGTTACGGAAAGCGCAGTGCAGCTTTCGGCCTGGCAGAGGCACAACCGACCAGCTTTTTACTCTGAAGGTTATTTTTGAGAAGGCCTGGGAATATGCCAAACCGTTCTGTACGTAGACCTCGAAAAGGCGTATGACCGAGTACCCCGGGATACACTGTGGAGAGTTTTGCTGGACTATGCGCTGTGTGGGCCTCTTCTGAGAGCTATCCAGTCTTTGCATGGAAACTGCAGAAGCTGTGTACGGATAAATGGCGTCAAATCCCGCCCTTTTGATGTGCGCGTTGGACTTCGCCAGGGCTGTGTTCTGTCGCCGCTCCTCTTCATAGCATATATGGACTGGAAGGTGAAGCGTAGTCTTGGCGAGCAATGTTTCGAATTAGCTGGCATCAAGCCTTCTGCTTTTTGCAGATGATTTGGCCATCCTTGCATCATTCAAAGAGGTACTTCTGCGAGCACTGGATAGCTTTGCAGCCGTCTGTGGTGATGCTGGGATGAAAGTAAACGTGAACAAATCGGAAGTGATGATTGTTTCCCGAACTCCTGTGCAGTGTACCCTGCACATAAATGGAGTTCCTTTAAAACAGGTGGAGAAGTTAAAGTATCTCGGGGTCTTTTTCACGAAAGATGGGAGGAGTGATACTGAGTTGTCCTGTAGAATTGGCCAAGCTGGAGCAATAGTAAAGGAACTGCGCCGGCCAGTCATCAGGAAAGCTGAGCTTGGAGTGAAAGCAAAGATCTCAGTTTTTAATTCAGTGTTCGTTCCGACCTTCATCTATGGTCATGAAATTTGGGTAATGACCGAAAGAATCAGATCGCGGGTACAAGCTGCCGAAATGAGATTCCTGAGGTTTGTTGCTGGTGTTACTCAAAGTAATAGAGTGAGAAACGTCAGTATTCGTGGGAATCTTAATGTTGAGCAGCTACTTCTCCAGACCTCCTAGACAGGTCATGCTAGCCGAGATGCGAGCGCCTCGCCCAATGGTAGGCCAAGAAACAGGTCGTGGGATCGGGTAAAGAACCTCTCTGAGTCCTGCCTGGGGATTGCGCTGGAGTCTCTTGAGTTGGTGGCGGAGGATCAAGAAAGATGGAAGGACCATTTAGCCACCCTTTCTCCGCGACCCTTTTAAAAGATAAGCGGCATTCGAAAATGATGATGATGATGAGAGTTTCTTGATGGAAATAAAGTTTGCAGTTCACATTGGTTATGTCAAATCTTCCTTTTAAGTTGTACATGGATGATACTGCTCTATTTGTCTCGAGTATATATTTTTCTGATTTTTTTTCTACTCTTCAAACTGCACTTAATAAAATCGAATCGTACCTTAATAAATGGAAAATAAAAATTAACGCGTCCAAAACACAGGCGATGTGGTTTACCAGACGCAGGAAAACTTGTTTTCTTCCCAATCACAAACCGACTCTAAGCTCCACAGAGATTGATTTTTCCAACGAATGTAAATATCTTGCAGTTGTAATGGACAAGAAAATTACTTTTGAAAAACATATAAGCAGTACAACCAACAAAATAAACGTAACTACCAGGACTCTATACCCCTTCAGTTGTCGGAAATCCTGCCTTAGCATACCAAATAAACTGTTGATATTTAAAACCATTTTCCAAGCAATCCTTACATATGGTGCTCCCGTCTGGTCTGATAGCGCCAAAACACACATTCAAAAATTGCACATATGCCAAAAGAAGATTTTGAAAATGATGCTCAGGCTACCGTGGCATTTTTCCACAATCAGACTCCATGAAATGGCCAACATCAATAAAATCAATTATGTAGTTAACAACTTACAACTAGATTTTTTCTCCAAATGCTACTTTTCTGATAATGAACTTATAGTAACGGGTGATTTCTTAAGAGGTTGAGAACTTTTTTTAAAAAAAAAATTCGAAAAAATTAATGAAATATTTATTTGAATTGATAGTTTGAACCTTGCAATTAATTGTTTAAAGATAATTTCATGCAAATGTTAACCGCGGCTGCGTTTCAGGTAGCCCATCCGCTGCGTCCAAATTTGGCATACTCTTTCACACATATCGGCCGGTCTCTCACGAATGAATGCATGGATGTTGGCTTCCAGTGCGTCAATCGAAGCGGGCTTGTCCCTATAGACATTAGCCTTGACATACCCCCACAAAAAATAATCTAATGGTGTCAAATCGCACGATCTAGGCGGCCAATTGACCGGCCCGAAACGTGAAATTAACTGTTCACCAAACTCGCCGACCATAAAATGGAAGCAGCGCGCGATGAACATTTCGAACCGAGCACGAATTTTGATAGTAAAATTCAATAATTTGCAAGCGTTGTTCATTTGTAAGACGATCCATGGTTAAATTGCAAACCAAACTGAAGCTGTTTGACAGTGACACAAGGTACTAAACACACGTCAGCTGTCAAAACCAGTGTTGCCAAAACCAAACCAGCTAAAAAATCACCCTTTACAACTTTCAAACCACAATCTTACGCAAATCTTGTTCATTAAATTTGTAAACTGGGATTCCTATCCCAATATAGTTTTTAAGATTTATATAAGGGCTTTTTATACCCGGTCAAGGGTATATTAATTTGATTACATAGTTTGTAACACAGTGAAATTATCTCCGTAGACCCCTAAGACTTTTTAGAGATATGATCGAGACCGACAGGTGAGTCGATTAAACCAAGTCCGTCCATCAGTCCGTCCGTCCGTCTGCCAGTCCGTCCGTATGTATGCAGTTTTGAGGCCTTTAAAATTGAGCTAGCAAACTGCAACTTGCAGCCTTGCTTGATTCTCATTTTGCACAGACAAAGTATGAAAATTGAAAACATCCGCCTACAGCCACGCCCACAATTGGCTTGAATGTCAGATAACCTCAAATTTACATTTTATTTCAAATGCCTTTTGGTCAAGATAAACAAAACATATGAACTCAAATTTTGGTGGAGAGCAATATCGACCAGAAACCTTTAATTTGACAAAAATTGGACTCTACTGACCATGCCCACTTTTAACATCTGAAATCTTTGAAAACCTGATTTCTCGGAAAATTAATTCTAAACTGAAAAAAAATGTATGACAAATATCAAAGATATTACCATTTGTTAAGTTTGTTGCCTACAAAGCATTGAGCTCCGCCCACTTTTAGGGGGCGTTTTTGGGAAAAACTGTTTTTTTTTTAAGTATTAATATTCGCTTTTAACGCATTTTTTCGTGATTCCACCGAAATGAGAGTTAATTGACTTTAATTTACGCCCCTAAACAAGAGTTCGTCTGTAACCAACTTCTAAATATCCGACTCTCTTTACCCATTAAAACCAAATTTAAAATTTTTTGGTCTGTTTCATGTACTGAATGTCAATTCAATAAAAACGGGCGTAGGCTAAAAATTAAAATCATGACAAAATGCGTTAAAAGCGAATATTAATACTTAAAAAAACAGTTTTTTTCCCAATGCTTTGTATGCAACAAACCTAGCAAATGGTAGTGTCTTTAATGTTTGCTATATAATTATACCCCATCCCATAGGATAGGAGGTATATTAAGTTTGATTCATAGTTTGTAACATTGAGAAATAATCACCGTAGCCCCCCAAGACCTTAAGGGCATATAATCGAGACCGAATTGTTAGTCACATGAGCCATGTCCGTCCGTCCGTCCGTCCGTCTGTCGATAGTTTTTATTCCTTAAATTTTGAGCTAGGAACTTGATATCTGTCCTTTCTAGGTCCCGAAACAGTTTAAGCGTAAAATTTTTTGAAATACGCCCACTGACACGCCCACTTTACTTAATAGCATGAATGATCAAGGTTGTCGCAGGAAGCTGAAATTTGGTATGCGATATCCTCGCTTAAGTGCATTGTGAATGGCATAAAAAAAAAAACGAATACCGCCCCCTTCTAGGCGTGGTCATACTTAATATGCATTCTAATAAACGGTTTTTATTTGATATATTTGCTATAAATCCAAAAAACGTGCACTATAAAATGTTCAAATTTTCGCCACGCCCACTTTTGGGGCGTTCTTAAGTATAAACCAAATTTTTATTATGAAAATGCAATCATCACGTGTATACCACTTCTGATAAAAATTATAAACAAAAATACGATGTTGTTGAGAAGGGGTGGATGCCACGCCCCTTTCTTAGGGGGAAGATTCTTAACTGAAATTTAACAGCCAAGATTTATGACACGATTTGGAGCTTGACAGTGTTTAATTGGAATAGGGTATCCAACGATTCGCCTAAGCGGATTGTAACCCTCCCACTAGTTTTTTTTTTTCAATTTAGAATGAATTTCCCGAGATTTCAAAGATTTCAGATGTTCAAAGTGGGCATGGTTAATAGAGTGGGCGGTCCAATTTTTGTCTAATTAAAGGTTTCTGGTCGGTATTGCTCTCCACCAAAATTTGAATTCATATGTTTTGTCTATCTTGACCAACAGGCATTTTGAAGTCAAATGTAAATTTGAGGTTGTCTGACATTCAAGCCAATTGTGGGCGTGGCTGTAAGCGGATCTTCTTAATTTTCATACTTTGTCTGTACAAAATGAGAACCAAGCAACGCTGCAAGTTTCAGTTTCCTAGCTCAATTTTAAAGACCTCAAAACTGCACACATGCGGACAGACGGACGGACGGACATGGTTTAATCGACTTAACTGTCGGTCTCGGTCATATCTTTAAAAGGTCTTAGGGGTCTACGGTGATTATTTCACTGTGTTACAAACTATGCATTAAATTTAATACACCCTCGGTCGGGTATAAAAATAATAACTGATTTAAATAAGAGCTTTCAAAGCGTAGCACCAAAAATACGTTATTGTTAGTGAGTGAAGTCACTAAAAAACGTAAAATTATTTAAAAAAAAACTGTTTGAAGGCTGATTATGTAAAAACTTTAAGTAATATTAGTGAAGTCTCATTTATAGTTGAAGTTCATAAGAATAAATACAAACTTTACTTATTGATCTGATTCTTTTTGGAAGGCATTTTATGTAAAATATTTGACCCAACTTTTGTTAAATGGCTCTCGAATGTCTACTAAATGGCCCGCACTGCTTTTTTCTTCGCGGCAACGCTGTCACAGATACCGTTTTCGATGATAATGCCTGGTTTGTAGTGTGATTATAGATTACAAATAAGTTATTGGGTTGTTTGAGGTGTGTGAAGGTATGTGAATCTACATAGATCTAAATCTATTTCTGTTTCTTGTAAGTGTGACGACTACGCTATGTTCCCTGCACAAATTAATGGTGGAGTGCTTTTAAATTGAATGATAACTTCCACATTTTTAAAGATAATTTATTTTAATAAAAAGCATTATTTTGGAATTGAATGTGGCCAGATATGCTCATTGTTAAAAATTTACTTAAGTAAAAATAAAAGTTTTTAGCGTAGGAAAAACAATGTTTTTTTTAGTATTATTTGGACACAGTCTAAATCCTACCGCGGGGCAGTACTTAGAATTCACTTTTTTATTTTTTTTATTCTATTTATTGAGTTTTCATATGTTTTTCCTTGGAGCTGTTGTCGCAGAAAATTGATTTTTTGTTTTAACTATTGTAAATTGAGGTGCAAAAAGTAGACCTTTTTTGGAATTTTACGATGCATTTGCAAGCGCTGCTTCCAAAATGCCAAACCGAATTTAATAAAATATTTATTTTAAGCTAAAGTTAGATGCTTTTAGTGGTATACTGTATATTTTTTTGCAAATTTTTTTGTTGATGTATAAGGCTTTAAAACGAAAATTGCCGCTTTTCTTCAAATCCGACCACGGAGCAAGCACAGTTTTAAAAATTGATTTTTGATTTTACTTTTAGCCAATACTCCGTTCATTTTTACAATTTGTGGTTGTAGCAAAAATTTATTTTTTTTTTGTTAATGTTCTTAGAATTGCAATTTTTCGTGAAAACTTTTTAATCCGATTATTGAGGTAGCTAAAACACCTAGCAATCAATTTTTATTTCTGTATTTTCGCCTAGCAATCAATTTTTATTTCTGTATTTTTTTATACCCGACCCAGGGTATATTAAGTTTGATGCATAGTTTGTAACGCAGTGAAATAATCACCGTAGACCCCTAAGACCTTTTAGAGATATGAATGGGACTGACAGGAGAATCGATTAAACCATGTACGTCCGTCCGTCCGTCCGTCCGTATGTAAACAACTTTTAGGCCTTAAATTTTAAGGCAGAGAGCTGAAATTTTGTGGGTTGGTTGGAAGTTCAGTCCTTCAGATCAAGTTTGAAAATAAGCTGAATCCGCCCACAGACACGCCCACTACAGGCCTGTATGTGCGACCATCTCTAATTTAAAAAAATACATTTTGCGAATTTTAGCTAAGTTACAATGGCGCTAGCGCATTAATTTTTGGTACGCAACATTGCCCTATGATTGTCTTTAAGGTAGCCAAAAAATTTTAGATTTTTCATTGACCACGCCCACTTTTTAGGGGATTTTAGCTTAAAATGACTGTTTTTCAATAAATACATATAAAATTTGATAAAAAAATCTATGACAAAAGTTGTAGATACTAGCATTTTCTAACTTTTATGTATATATTGTATGTGCCTCCGCCCTTTTTTGTGGGCGTGGCGTTAAAAAAAGTGATTTTTTTAGTTAAAAAGGCGGAGTTTTAGGCCGAAATGTATGCAACCACCTAGTATAAAGCATTCAACAGTTATATTTTTATATCCCGCCCACTTTTTGGAGGCGTGGCAGTTTTCTTTTTGGTATGGTCGGGTATTTTGCAATCCGTCGTAGATGGATTGAAGCTTTTGCATACCCACTGTTACACTTTCCCACTTGTTTATATTTAAATTGGTAGGTATGTAGGCAAGGTGCGTAGGTACTATTGTGTAAGTCAATTGGGTGAGTGATTGACTCCATTGATACATAAACAAATCTATCAAGCACGTAAGTAAGATAGGTAGGTGGGTCTGGGTATCCCCATGTAAGGATGGGGTAGCCACCTGTTGTTTTTAGCGGTCCGTCCAAAAATGGAAAAAGGACTTCTTATGGTATCATAAAGAAGATTACATTTTTTTAATAACTGTAATTGTTCTTTTTTATACTTTTTGGGTGATTATTCTTTATGAACAATCGCTCCCACCAAAAAATGGATAATCGCCCAAAATTTAATACACACGGATTTTGGGCGATTATTAATTTTTGGGTTTAAGGGGATTAAAACTCGGAGAATAAATCACTTCAAATTTTGGGCAAATATTCACAAATTTTTTGGGCGATTGTTCGTTTTTTATGGGCGATTCTTGATTATGACTTATAGCAAAACATTTTTGGGTTTTTATTATTTTATTATTATTATTCATTTTTTGGTTTTGGGCGATTGTTTGCACAGGCACACAGATCTTTTGCATAGGTATACCTTCTTAAAATTCCACTCCAAATATAACATAAATATCTTACAAGTGAAACAAATGACTTATGGAAATGCGTTTGAAAAAATGCCGAAATTGTCCTCGCGCTGGCGTCGCGTAACCTACTCAGGAGAGTAGAGGTGCTTCGTACTTGTCGACGAACTTGCGACCAGCGAAATCGCGACCAAATGACTTTACTCCAAACTACTGTTTCCAAATCAAAATCGCAGCACGGAAATCTTAAAGATGAAATAATCTATAGCTTGACGCTACTACATAATTAATTTACAGAAAGTTCTGTCAAGATTATTTGCAGTTCGATGGTTTCAAAACGAATTCGCAGCGCCTTGAGCAAATTATTTGATTCTATTTGACAAAGCAAATAGAGCAATATCTCAAATATAGAGCAATATATCAAAAATTTTAGAGCAATATCCAATTAAGTGCCGATTCGCAGGGAGCAAAGTTCGCCGGCTGTGAAAGTACCTTAGCAGTGGAGCATATATTTAATGTATGTAGGTAGATACATAACCTACCTGTAACAAAAATTTATCTCGCATTGTTAACGATCCTGTGCAACATACTTTAACAACATACAACAACAATGTAGAGTTATCGCTCTTATAACAAAACACTGTAGTTTCAAAAGATGTATATATTATAAGTAGAATAGTGGTCATGATCGCATGATCGACCCGCACGTAAATAAGAACCTGAATTATAGTTATATGTTAAAAAGCAGCTTTCGATGGCTGTTCTTGCACTTGCTAATAAATTGCCTTTACGAGAACATCGGTCTTTTCTTGAACTAGCCTTTGGAAATCCCTTTGGAGCCTACATACTTATGTACTGTGCATGAGGAGCTATTGGATCTGTAAAGTAAACCTATGACAGGTCCAGCAAATGCATCTGCTTTTGTTTTTTTGGCGCTTTTATGGCCTCAAGTGGGATAACAATTATTCAACACTCCGATTCCTTGAAAAGTTCTCATATGTATAATAGGTACAATCAAAATGTACAAATATGTAAAATTTGGTTTCGAATACCTTTTCCACGTATATATGACGTATACATACATATACTCCTTTTTGCAAAACCATTTGGAAGCCAACCTAAATAATTGAAAGGAATTTGTTTATCGAAAATAATTTTTTATCCGCTTGTGCCTACCCACCTATACCTACACTCTAAAGAAAAATCAAAAATTAACTACAATAAATGTAGTGTAATGAATGTAAAAGAAATTAACACACCAGCATACATTGTTGAGAAGTTGGCCCTGGTTCACCTCGAGCTGTTGCGCCACTCTATTTATTTTTATAAATGTAGTGAATTTCTCTCGATTTTTGGAGTACAGGTTTTTAAATGTTGTGAAATACTCGCAAGTCGCAGCTTGAGCAATTTACCAATTTACACAAAAAGAATGCTAAGTTACTCAACTACAGTGATTTCACTCTGAAATGATGCGAATTTCATCCTTTCTACATTTAAAAACCTACTTTAGAGTGAAAAAGCTTTCGTCTCTGCTTAAAGTTCCTTTTGCGGCTGTGCATCGTGCCGGCTTTATTTATGTGTATTGTGCATTCATGTGTGGTTCCTGATTTCAGTTCCTGAATCAAGGATTTTTTTCTTTCTACATAAAAAGTAATAGAATACAAAACATTGTTTGGAAGTTGCAACTGAATCAAGAAGTTATGGAGGACATTGATAGATTAAGGCTGACTCAAATTTAGTTTTCAAAAACTTTGGTAGGTTGAATTAGTTGATTATCTCGTTATAGATTTTTTTTTTTTTTATTTCGGGCGACGTCAAATGGTCAAATGTCGAGCTACGTTAAGGCAGAGCAGCCGACGAAGAGTTACTCCGTGAATACCTTTAACTGATCCTTTAGTGTAAAATGTGTTCCCTTTATTTAGTGTTTTTTTTGTATAGAAGAGAAAAAATAAATAAAAAAAACTTTCTGTGTATTTTACTTATTTTTGACTTAGAAGGTTGTGGTATATGCTATGCGAACATATACCACAAGAGAGTAGTGAAATAACTTGCAAAAAGTGAAAATTTACTCTCAATTTGGAGTGAATTTGCTATAACGTGCCACAAAAATATGTGAATCCCCATATAGAAAGAGTAAAATAACTACTGCTTTGGAGCGATTTCACCTCATTCACTACAAATAAGTGTGAATTCGCTCGTAAGAAATAGTAAATTATCCTTTTCTTGTGGCAAACTATCTCTATTGAACAGAAAAAAAGAGTAAATTCCCTCCAAAAAAGTGTAAAATTAGTGTAAAATTTTAGAGCTAATTCACTCTTATTTTTGCCATCCTTCTTTGTTGGGATTTCACTACAATTATTGTAGGGTATCGGTTTCCTACATTAATTGTAGTGAAATCACACTAATTTCTTTAGAGTGTACAATCAGAAATAAAACATATCCTAAAGCTAGGTATGTACTTAGGTTAGGTAAGTACCTACCTACGTACAAGATTCTCCTTTGTACTACCTACATGCACCCATCCAATATTATGCATTTTATGCCAACTACATCAAGGTAAATTACCAAATAATTAGTACGTTAGTAAATTCCCTAATATTTAACTTGGTACGTACCTACCTACCAAAATGGTTTTGATAAGGAAATATCCTATCTAGGTTGTCCTAACTTCAAACCTTGCTCTTCAAAACACGGTACCTAGAAGAAACCTCATCAACTTGTCAAGAAACCAGCAGTGGGATTTATTATTATAGACGTCCTTACCTTCAGGTACTGAACCAATTAGTAAACAATACCTACCTATTTCTCCAGTCCCAGGTCAGGTCAAAAATCATCATAAATTTTGTCTTCCGAGTTCCCACTCCACATAATTAAAATATCATATATATTTGACCATATTTAGCTATCGAGGATCGATTGCTTGAAGGTTGCAATATAAGTGTACAAACAAACAAAGGAACGCAAAAAAAGATACAACAACAAATTCCACAGCAGGCAGACAGCGACCAAGAAAATCAACAAAAGGTTGGTTGTCAGTATCTTATGGGTAAAATTTTTTTTGTGGGTACATATTTCATGCGCGTGCGCGCGCATCGAGTTTGAATAAATAGCGATGGAAATGGAGAAGGAGAAGATCGAAAATTATTCAAAGAGCGGAAAAAATAAAGTTAAGAGAAATTATATCTTCTTACCAATACATGTAAATACGTTTACTTGAGTTTTGACTTCGACGCTGGGGTAGACCTCCCCTTATCCTAAAATGCTTAAAATGTACGTGTAAGTGTTTAAAATGTACATGCATGGATAACTTTTGCTGGTGTACGTGCATGGCAATAAAGTGCAAAATAAGAGTCCAAGTAATTTCAGGAGCATGGCTTTGACCGAAGAGCAGTTTTTAATAACATTAAGAGTATATGCAAATGCAACAGGCGGGATGTTGAGGACAGTTGCTGATATTTATGGAGTGTCAGTTTCAACTGTTTCAAAAGCAGTGACAATCGTTACCCAGCAGATAGCATTGCTAAGGAGCCACTTTATCGTTTTTCCGAGAACGGCTAAAGTTTTGTCTACGAAAAAGAGGGAATTTAAAGATGTTGCGAAACTCCCGAAAGTTATATAAGCACAAGATTGCACACACGTTAAGATTCTTAGTACAGTTAGGTGCATACTTTAAAACTTAAAAAATCTTGTTTGAAGGCAAAATGTTTCCAAATATCTAAAAAAGGTGGATCTAAGGCGGAGCTTTATCGCAATCGGAAAGGCTTCTTCTCACTTAATGTACAGACAATGTGTGATGCCAATCTTAAGATAACAAATATTGTTGCTTGCTGGCCCGGATCAGCTGATGACATTTTTAATATTTTTAGAAATTCCAAAATATATCATAAGCTGGAGAGATGTGATTTTGGCTAAAGTTTTATAGTAGCTGACATTGGATACCACAACAAAAACTCTATGATGACTCCTCTGCCAAATGCTTCAACTCCAGAAGAGAATCTTTACAATGAATCACAGATTAGAACTCGCTGCTGCGATGAAAGATCCTACTGTGTTTGGAAAAGGAGGTTTCCAATTCTTTCGCTGAGAATGCGGTTAAAACTAGAAAAAGTACAATGTACCTATTATTGTTGGAACTGCTGTCTTGCACAATATTTGTTGTATGAATGGGGAAACAGAGACGCCTTATCTTACTCCAGAATTAGAAGAGGCAATCGATTTTGTTTTGTCCACTCCAAACAGTAGGGATAGAGGAATCTCGAGTTTAAACAATATTTACCGACGCGTTTTGATAAATGATTATTTCAAAAACTTGGTTAGGACTCCAGCACATAGTAAAAAATGTATACCGTTACCGTTCTATAACTCTTTTTCATTAGTTATAATCAGTTAATCCAGTTAGTCCTTTATTAATGTCTTTTTAAGGCACGTCTAAAAGTATAAGAGTATCACGGAACTTATAACGAAAAAGTAAAATAAATTAAAAGATAAAAATTCATTAATTCACAATCTCAAGAGGAGGGTTACAATCCGCTTAGGCGAATCGTTGGATAACCCATCCCGATTGAACACTGTCAAGCTCCGAATTGTGTCATAAATCTTGGTTGTTAAATTTCAGTTTCACATAACTTCAATTGTATTTAGAATTTTCACTTAAAAATCTCCTCCCTTAGAAAGGGGCGTGAGATCCACCCCTTCCCAATAACATCGTATTTTTGTTTATATTTTTATCAGAAGTGGTATGCACATGTTGATTGAATTTTCATATTAAAAATTTGGTTTATACTTAAAAATGACCCCAAAAGTGGGCGTGGCGAAAATTTATTCACAAAAAAATATGGCTTACGCACATATTTGAACATTTGATAGGGCAAGCTTTTTGGATTTAAAGCAAATATATCAAATAACTAGTGGGAGGGTTACAGTCCGCTTAGGCGAATCGTTGGACAGCCCATCCCAATTGACCACTTTCAAGCTACGAATTGTGTCATAAATCTTGGTTGTTAAATTTCAGTTTCTATTAACTTCAACTGTATTTAGAATTTTTCAGTTAAAGAATCTTCTCCCTTAAAATGGGGCGTGGCATCCACCCCTTTTCAATTACATCGTCGTTTTGTTTACATTTTTTATCAGAAGTGATATACATGTATTGATTGCATTTTCACATTAAAAATTTGGATCGCATTTTCACATTAAAAATTTGGTTTATACTTAAAGACGCCGCCAAAAGTGGGCGTGGCAAAAATTTATTCATTTGAGTTGATAGCTTACGTACATATCTGAAGTTTTTATGGTGCAAGTTTTTTGGATTTAAAGCAAATATATAAAATAAAAACCGTTTATTAGAATGCAAATTATATATGACACACAAGATTGTGAGTGAAAATCGAAAGTTCTAGCTGGTGAAAAAATCGAATATTGTGTATTTAATAAGCTGTGGAATAGTTAGAGCGTTTGCTTTTACAAACCATTCATACGCAGCCGTACGAATCGTAGAAGACTTTTTTAACAAAGACTACGAATAAATTTTATTAATCTAAAACTAAAAATAAATAAAAACTAAAGTGTTTGAGTGTTATGTCGAGTGAAGCCTGACAATTATAACGCAAAAAGTACATCTCTCTTTTGAGTTGTTAAGGCCATTAAGATTTCCTGTCTCTTTTCCCCCTGAGTGTCACGATTTTTCTACGTTAGCGATCAGCCATCAAAATACCATTAAAATTGCAACACCTGCATCATCACATGCTCGCAGGCAGAGCCGTTTAAACTCTGGCTCAACTAATTGTTTCCCCTGTTAGATGTTCTGCCTCTGAAGTGATTTTAGGCATGTAATAGCATGTGCATGTAATAGCACATTTTGTATTGGTCTCTTTCTATATGAACGTGCATCTATACACGAGCCATTTCATCGAATCTACAACCTGAGACAACATCCTATGACGCGCCATCTAGGCAGGAGTAGAATAAACAACAAACGAGTGGAAAAACCAGCTGGCTGACTGATCTACACTGCGAAAAACTTTGGGAAAATTTATAAAAAAGTGATTTGCATAATATTAAGAAAAACTGAAAATTTCGAAATGTTCCAAATGCAAGTCGGCGATACGTGGCGAAACTGGAGTGAGATGCGCAGGTGTTTGTGATAAAGTTTTCCACTTACTTACTTACTTAAGGTGGCGCTACAGTCCGGGGTGGACTTGGGCCTCAGCCAACAAGCTTCGCCAGCCAGCTCTGTCTCTAGCTAGCCGTCTCCAGTTTCGCACGCGAAGTTGGCTGAGGTCCCCTTCCACTTGCATGCGCCACCTGAGTCTCGGTGCTTCTCTACCGCGTCGTCCCTGCGGTGTGGATTCGAAGATTTTCCGGGCCGGGGCGTTGGTGTCCATCCGCTCTAGATGACCCAGCCATCGTAGACGTTGTGTTTTGACTCTTTTGGCTAGGTCGGTATCGCTGTAAAGCCCGTACAGTTCGATGTTATATCTCCTCCTCCACTCTCCGTCTATGCAGACGGGACCGTAAATCGTCCGAAGAATTTTCCTCTCGAAGCAGCCTAAAGTGTTTTCATCCGCCTTTGACAGGGTCCATGCTTCTGCACCGTAAAGCAGGACTGGGATGATGAGGGTCTTATACATGGACACTTTAGCTGCTCGAGAGAGGGCTTTGCTACTCAATTGCCTTCTTAGCCCAAAGAAACAGCGATTGGCAAGAGTTATCCTTCGGCTTTGCTACTCAATTGCCTTCTTAGCCCAAAGAAACAGCGATTGGCAAGAGTTATCCTTCGTTTGATTTCAGCGCTGGTGTCATTGTCTGAATTGATAGCGGAACCCAGGTAGACAAAGTCCCTAACTACCTCAAAGTTATAGCTGTCGATGGTGATGTTTTGTCCAAGACGTCGGTGTTGGGTGTCTTTTCTTGATCACAGCATATACTTGGTTTTGCCCTCATTGACTGCTTAACCCATATTCGCCGCTTCCGTCCCAATACTCACGAAGGCTTCACTGACATCACGCTTTGTTCTACCGATTATGTCAATGTCGTCTGCGTATGCAAGTAGTTGAACGGACTTTTGAAAGATTGTACCTCTGGTGTTGGCGCGAGAGTTCTGCACAATTCTCTCAAGTATGATGTTTAAGAAGTCGCATGACAGCGCGTCGCCTTGTCTAAATCCTTTTTTGACATCAAAGTGGTCGGTGAGGTCTTTGCCGACCTTGACGGAACAGCGTGAGTTTTCCATTGTCATCCTGCACAGACTGACGAGTTTGGCAGGGATGCCAAAACTAGACATTGCGCTATATAGCTCGTCTCTATAGATGCTGTCATACGTGGCCTTGAAATCGATGAAGAGGTGGTGTGTATCGATTTGGAATTCCTGGGTTTTCTCCAAGATCTGCCGCAGTGTGAATATTTGATCGATGGTGGACTTTCCTGGCCTAAAGCCACACTGATATGTGCCTATCAGATTGTTGACAAACGGCTTCAGGCGTTCACACAGTACAGCAGAAAAGATCTTGTATGCGATGTTAAGAAGACTTATGCCTCTGTAGTTGGCACAACTCAGAGGGTCTCCTTTCTTCAGGATCGGGCAAACAATGCTGAGGTTCCATTCGTCGGGCATGCTTTCTTCCGACCATATATTGCAGATGAGCTGGTGCATGCTCCTAACCAGCTCATCGCCAGCGGATTTAAAAAGTTCGGCAGCTAGGCCGTCTGCTCCGGCTGCTTTGTTACACTTGAGCTTAGACACAGCTACTTTCACCTCCTCCAGGTCGGGTGGGCGGTATCGTTCGTATGCTTCGTCGGTAACGTCTTCGCCCGGGTTGAATGGTTCGTTCTGCCTGACAGCGGTATTTGGTTCGTCCTCGCCGTTAAACAGTCTGCAGAAGTAGTCTTTCCAAATCCTCAGCACCGACTGCGATTCTACAACGATGTTCCCTTGATGGTCCTTACAGGCTTCAGTTCGAAGTTTATACCCTTGGCAGGACCTTTTGATCCTTTGGTAAAACTTTCTAACCTCATTCCTGTTGTAACATCTCTCTATCTCTTCAACCGCGCGCTTCTCGTGCTTCCTTCAGAGAAGCCGGTGCTCCTCTCTCCTCCTCTGCTCGTAGAGCTCGCGAGCAGCTCTAGTCCTTCTGTGCAGCGCCGCTTTGTATATTTCCTGTTTAGCTGCATGTGCTTGCCGGCATTCATCGTCAAACCAGGGGTTTCGTTGTGGTCGCCGTGTGAAACCCAGCACTTCAGAGGCGGCGTCTCTGATGGCATTTTGGCAGTGTTGCCACTGGCTATCAATCCTTGATGCTGGTTGCATAGGACTTCGTAGAAGGTTTTGAGAGACTCGGTTGGAGAAGGACCTGGCGATCTCTTGCGATTGTAGTCGGCCGACGTCAAACTTCCTCACAGTATTTCCATTACTTGGCGCTGGTCGGGATATCCGCAGCCGTACCTTGGCTACAACAAGGTAGTGATCCGAGTCAATGTTGGACCCTCGGAAAGTTCGGACATCCATGATACTGGAGGAGTGCCTTGCGTCGATCGCAATATGGTCAATCTGGTTGACGGTTGATTGATCGGGAGATTTCCATGTCCCTTTGTGGATATTGAGATACGGGAACTGTGTACTAGCTACCACAACGTGTCGCCCCGCAGCAAAGTCGATCAGCCTGAATCCGTTATCGGAGGTCGTGTCGTGCAGGCTATGCTTTCCGACAGTACGACCAAAGATGCCCTCCCTTCCTAGCTTGGCATTAAAACCGCCTAGGACAATCTTAATGTCGTAGCTAGGGCACTGCTCATAAGTTTTGTCCAGGAGTTCGTAGAACATATCTTTGGTCTCGTCATCTTTCTCCTCTGTGGGGGCATGTGCGCATATCAGGCTAATGTTGGCGAATTTAGCCTTGATGCGGATCGTCGCGAGGCGCTCGCTTACAGGGTTGAAGCTCAAGACTTTTTGCCTAAGTCTGCCTCCAACAACGAAACCACATCCAAATAGGCGCTGTCTTTGATGCCGATAGCAGTCGCCGTAGTAGATGTCGCAGTTTTTCATCCTTCTTTTGCCCGGCCCGTCCCACCGCATTTCTTGGATGGCAGTAATGTCTGCCTTGCAGTCGTTAAGGGCCTCCGCTAGTTGCTCGGCTGCACGTGGTCTGTTAAGGGACCTAACATTCCACGTGCAGATCCGGAGCTCGTTGTCCTTTTCTCGTTTGCATTGGTCGTCAACAGTAAATCCGTCCGAATCCGAGGCTTGTTTCTGCTTCGTGACTGGTGTTTCTTTACGTGGCCGGGAAGTCACCCCGACGGCACGACCCCCAACCTGGAGGACGTTTTTAAAGTTTTCCACAGCACAGTAAGATGCGCAGGAATTGATGAATATACAAGTGGCATTATAGCATCCAACAGTATGCTGAAGTTTATGTGTGACGAATGTTTGCTCTATATACAAAACATTGATGAAATTTTGAGGGGCATGCGAGAAACTGTTGTTAAAAATAGTCAATATTTAAAAGAGTACAAAGGGGAATTCGCGAATTCACTAAAACATAACGAAGAAGAGATTATAGCACTTTTGGAGGCAATTGAAACAAGATACACGCAGAGGTTAGGACAGATGAAGAAGACACAGGAAATTTGTGAAAAAAATATTGCTGAAATGAAACAAATGAGAAGTGCAGCCGAAAACTTTAAAAAAGAAGGCGAAAACATATGTAAGGAAGTCAAAAAAATTGCAGAAAATAAACAAAATTTGATTGGATCGTTTGCAGAGGTTGCGAAAAGGGCTATTGATTCAAGTCGAGAAAAAGTGATGCCAACAATGAGAAAATAGTTGCAACTTTATGTGAAACTAAAAGTCAAGCAACATAGTACGAAAACTCGAGAGGACTTAAACAAAAAAGTGGACCCCAAAGACTTTTTTGTTTTTTTTTTTGTTGAATACTAGGGTGGACGGAGTCTAAAACTCCAAAATCTTTCAAAGATACCAATACGCCCACTATAGCAGGTATATAATACCGAAGTAGCCGATATTGGTTATGCCCGATTTCCACGTGCTAAAAAACCACCCATTTATGAGAGACACTATGAAACTGCCAGAACGCACTTCATAGTAGTAAATTTTCGCTCTCTCATAATACTTCTTGACTACAACTAAGTTAACTTAACAAGTAGTTTGCGCTTCCTTAGTGTTAATCGCATTGGATAGGTTGCTTTCCAGTGAATGCACCTACTAAGCCGTTCATTCATGCGGCTTCAACCTACGTCGCTAGATCGAAGGGTCTTATTCTTTGTAGTCGTCGCTCGTTGTTTACATCGTTAAGAGTCTCGTTGAGAGTACGTATCATTTCATTGTTGCAATGAACATGAAGGCGAGCATTTAGCTTTCGAGCAAAGTTTGTTACTTCTTCGCTCACGGTAGCTATTCCTAAATCTCTGTGAATATCACTATTCCTAATATACCATGGAGCATTCACAACTGCTCTTAGTGTCTTGTTTTGGAAAGTCTGCAACATGGACATGTTGCTCGGCTTGGTACAACCCCAAAGTTGTATACCGTATGTCCAGGACGGCTTTAACACCTGCCTGTACAAGAGCAGTTTGTTATATATGCTTAATTTCGAAAATCTTCCGATAAGCCAATACATTTCCCTGAGCCTAATCTCGAGCTCGTCACGCTTCTTCTTTACGTGTGGTTTCCACCTAAGTTTAGCGTCCAGCGTCATCCCTAGATACTTCGCTTCATTTGCATAAGGTATTTGTGCTGAATTTATGAACAGAGGTAAATTGTTAGCCCTTCTGTAAGTGAAATTCACATGCGTAGACTTGTTCTCGTTAAGAGCGATTCGCCAAGTCTTCGTCCAGACACAAATTCTGTCCAATGCTCGTTGGAGGCTTCTCGTTGATTACTCGACTGATTCATCTGTTGCCAGGATGGCCGTATCGTCCGCAAACGTGGCCACGACAGTCTCGTCATCTAGAGGTATGTCTCTTGTGTAGAGCAGGAACAGGGTCGGACTGAGGACGCTTCCCTGGGGTACGCCAGCCCGAATTTGCTTGAAACTCGAGTATTCACTACTACACCTAACACGAAAGAGTCTGATTTCAAGATTATTTTCCAATATTTTAAACATGTCTTCCGGCAAGTTTTTCCGTAGCTTATATTTCAAGCCTTCGTGCCATACCTTGTCGAAGGCTTGCGATACGTCGAAGAAAGCACTTGAACATATTTTTTTCCCTTCTAAGGCTTTTTCAATTTGATGCGTTATTCTGTAGACTTGATCTATTGTGGAATGGTTAGGTCTGAAACCGAATTGATGATCCGGGATCAAGCGTCTTTCTGCAATTATTGGTTGTAATCGCTTAAGCAGAAGTTTCTCGAATACTTTCGATATTATCGGCAGAAGCGATATGGGCCTATAAGATTTTTTATCATTTGCGCATTTCCCCGGTTTTGGAACCATAATGACTTCAGCAACTTTCCATTGTCTTGGAACGTATAGAAGTCTAAGAGAAGCGTTTATCATATAAAGTAGCTTGACTACTGCCTTTTTTGGTAGCTTTTTCAACATTTCGCCAGTGATCAGGTCGTAACCCGGGGCCTTGTTATTTTTAAGTTTGCTAATTGTCTGTCGGAGTTCAATTAGCGAAACTTTTTTCATTCTAAAGCTATCAGGTTCCGCGTTGTTGTTTAGAACGTCAGCCAACGGCGGACCGTCTAAAGGCTTGAATGTTTCTTCTATATGTTCAGCAAACAAATTCGCTTTCTCTTTGTCTTCTCTTGCCCATTCGCCGTGAGTTTTTTTTATGGTGCCGAGTGGATTAAAGGTTTCTTGATAGACTTAACTGCTTTCCACAGCGAGTTGTTTGAGCTCCTATCCGCCGACAAGCCTTCAAGGTATTCAGTGGTCTCACGATTTTTAAGATCTTGCAACATTCCTTTCAGTTTGTTAGAGAGGTGGTTCAATAGGGATTTGTCTGGGGGAGCCCTCGTGCCTTGCCATCTTCTACGCGCTCTTCTCTTTTCACGAATCAATTCTTCGATTTCGAGCGGATATGTTTTACGTACATGCCCGTCGGTGCTAACTGCGTTCTTTTGGGACGAATTGTTGTTCCAAGCAGCGCTCTGAATTGCTTCTATGAATTTGTCAACTGCGGTTTCTAACTCGAAAGGAGTTTTCAATGGCACATTCAAGCCAACACCCTCCTTACAGTCCTTTCTGAAAGCGTCCCAGTTCATGTTTTTGCTAGCTAATCTAGGAGCTCTTTCTATTTTCGCCAGTCTTCCACCCATCTTCAAGATAACTCCTGAGTGGTCTGAGCAAAGATCATAACACTCTTCAATTCGCGTAAGGTATTTGGGGTACCCTTTAGCGATGAAAAAATCGACAAGGTCAGGCTTTTTATTCCTAACGGTTGGCCAATATGTTGGCTTACCCGTGGAGAAAAAGTCAACCCAACGCTTCATACTATTTTTGTACAGTAATCTGCCTCTTGTTGAAGTGCATCGTGAGCCCCAAAAAGTATGCTTCGCGTTAAAGTCACCCCCAATGATAAAATTGGACCCAATGAAGTCATACATACGATCAAGATCGTCTTCCACCAGTCTATATCCTGGCGGGAAATAACAAGATGCAATGTTATAATCTAAGCAGTCAGAAACTGAACTGATCTGCATAGAGTCTAGCTCAACTTCTGTGTTCTTGAAGTGCTTTATGCAGTTCTTAATGTAGAGGGAGGATCCTCCTCTCGAATTTTGCGAAGGGTGATGTGCGTGATAGTCATTGTAACCTTTAAGTTTGGGTGTAGACCCGTTTTTAAGGTGAGTTTCCGTAATCATGCAAATATCAATATTGTTTTTCCGTAGAAATACTTCTAGTTCGTCTATTTTATTTAGAAGGCCGTTGATTTTAGTCTGATCCTCAAGTTTCTTCAAGATTACAGCGAGGATCTGGGACACTGCATCTGTTGTGGGCGATCTTGCCTTGTTTACGTTTGCCGCAACCTGTGCGTATGATTTCGGTCCGACCAGTGGTGGTTTCTCCGCTGCACTTGAACTGGCGCCGCTCTTTTGTGGAGCTTTTACGCCTTTTGTCGACGCCTCCTTTGCCAATCTTCCACTTTTGATCGGCTTTGGCGTCTTTGGAGTCTTTGGCTTAGGAGTTTCAGCAGGTTTTGGGCTTCCTAGGCTTTGATTCTGACCTCTAGTATTTTCCTTAAGAGGTTCTCGTCCCTTTTGCAGCTCTATGGCTACTTCGCATCCTCGATAGTTCGCGGGGTGGTTTCCGTGGCAATTGGCGCAAACTGCTGGAGCCTTTATGTCAACTTTGCACTCTGTTGACAAGTGTTTTCCGGCACACTTCACGCAACGTGGTTCTTTTTGGCAGTAGGCACTTGTGTGCCTGAATTCTTGGCATCGCTTACACTGTGGTATCAGTCTATTGCCCTTTCGCATGGGTTCGATTTTAACCCTGATGTTAAGTATCATTTTTATTTTATAAATATCGTTTATGCTCTCAGTTCATTCAAAGGAGAGCATAAAAATTGGAAGGCCGCGTCTGATCACAGTGTCTCTTTCTCCTTCCGTGCGTTGCTTTTCCTTTTTAATGATATTGACGGCATCAATAATTTTAAGGCCTTTAGTTTTTAGGTCATTTACAACGTCTTCTTTTGTGCATGATGGGTAGAGCCCCCCTACAATGACTCACAGTGGTTTTTCGTACTTATTTTGATAAGTATACCACTCGATTCTTTCTGCATTCAGTTTAAGAGACAGTGCGCGATAGGAATCGGCGTTGTCAACATTTACTTTCCACACGTTATTTCGGTGCGAGGTAAGCTTATAGTTTTCTGTTTTCACCGTGTTTGCAAGAAGGTTGCGCAATCTCCCAAAGTCTGCTATCCCGACGATGTTTATTGCGGGAGGTGGACGAATTTTCGCTTCTGGTTTAGCCTTGTTTGAGCCAGAGGGCTTATCTTCTTTTTGTATTACTTCGGGAGAGGAATTCGCCTTTCGCTTCTTGCTAGACCTTTTCCTTAAGACTGAATCGGTCTCAAGTGCAAGTTCGTCCTCGTCCGTGAAGTATTCGACTGCTGGTCGGTTCGGTGTTACACACTCTTTCGTTTCCTCACAGTCTTTCGTTAAACGAGTATTTTTCATATCCTCGTTTTCTTTTCGCAGAGAGTCAACTTCCATTTTTAGATCGTGGAAGAGTCGCTCCATTTCAGTAAGCTTAGCTCGGAGTTCATTATTCTCCTTTTCTAAGCTCTTAATTTTCACAGAGTCCTGGTTTGTCCCAGGACCCAAAGACTTAAAAATTTAAAATATAGACTTTCTATATTTTAAATTTTTAAGTCTTTGGGTCATAGTGGTATAGTCATTATTGAAAGCGAAAATGCGGATGAAAGAAATAGGATTAAGAGTGCTATTGAAGAGAATATGGGCGAAAAATATAAAATCAAAGTGCCTGATAAAATAAAACTAAGAATAATAGTACCGAATATGAAATTAAAACATTCAGAAAGTGAAATTATTATGAAATTAGAAAAACAAAATGCTGTAATTTTAGAAAGCGATATCAAATTAATTAAATATTTTGAAAGCAAAAAACAGAATAGAATAAGCTATAACGCTCTGATCGAGATTGACACTGAGTCGTTCGTTAAAATACTTGAGGTTGGAAAGTTAAACGTTGGATGGGAACAATGTAAGGTTTACGACGGAGTAGAGGATCCTTAGATGCTTTAAATGTAAAAGATTTAACCATAAGGCCTCGGAATGTAAAAAGGAAGAAGAAACGTGTCTAAAATGCTTGGAGACGCACAGAACAAGTGATTGCACTAAAGCATCTGAACTGATAAAGTGTATTAATTGCGTTCGCGCAAACGAAAAACTGAGTCTAGGACTTTATGAAAATCACACCACAATGAGTAGACAGTGTCCATTATACTTAAACAAATTAGAGGCAAAAAAGAAAAGAATAGGATATTAGCAACCAATTAAGATCAAAGGCATTTACGCAAACATCCGAGGTCTAACAAACAACTTTGAGGAACTGGAAATACTCGCAAACAAGGATTACGAATTCACTATATTATCGGAGACGCATCTTACAGTTAAAACGGAAAAGGTTGAAATGAAAATTGATGGATTCACCGATGTTTCCTGTTTATCGAACTCGCCTTATACTGGAGGCACTACAATTTACGTAAAAGACCACTGGACTGTTACGGACGAGGTTAGAAAAGCAGTTGACTACAAAATTTGGTTGGTGGCATGCAAATGCACAAACAACAACATCGAACTAACAATTGTCGCTATTTACAAATCGCCGAAAACGGCAGACAGGGAATTTTTTGATTTCTTTGAGAAAAGCATTGAAGAACTTACCGAAACAACAAACAACTTGATAATAGCTGGAGACTTCAACATAAACTGGTGTGAGGATTCACTATATAAAAAGGAGATTAAGAGAATTCTTAATGATAATTGTCTAAAACAAAAAATGATGGAATACTCCAGAATAACAAGTTCAACGAACATCACATAGAATCACAAATATGAAAAGTATTGCTGTAAGGACAAATGCGGATGAAAAAATATCAGACCACGAAAGTATTGACATTTTTATAAACGGCAAAACTATTAAAAGAAGTTGCGAGTCTAAAATTCAAGTTTTCAAGTACAAAAAAACAGCTATTTTATAGGGAGTTAAGAAAACATAATACATTTTATAACGAAGAAAAAAATTTACATAACAATACAATCACTTTCAACCTGAATTTAACAAAAACTATAGAAAAATTCATGTATAATAAAATGGATAAACACAAAACGACAAATCCTTGGTTCAATACTGAGCTAAAAATACTTAAAAGACTTAAATGCAAAAAATATCTATTAGCGAAATTTAGCCGCTGCACGGAGAGATGGCAAGAATATACCCGAACAAGGAATACCTATAAAATTAAATTTACCAAAGCAAAAAATAAATTTATAAGCAGTAAAATCGAACAAGCGAAGGGGTCAAAGGAAATGTGGGGACAAATAAAAAACCTTGTTCTTAAGCAACATAGGAATAAAATACAAATGATGATTTTTCAAGACACTGAGCATAGGGATGAGGCAACTATTGCTAACAAATTTAACGAATATTTCGTGAAAAGTATTAAAGATATCACCGACTCAATAAAAGACGTTGAGTATGAAAATTTAATTGGAGAAGTAGAAACAAAACTGGAATTTAAGGAAATAACGATGGTCACCCTTAAAGAAGTAGTCCTATCGGAGAAGAATAAAGCAGATTTTGAAAAGATAAGCCCTCAAATGATTATCGATAACTGGAACATGCTAGGACAAAATTTACTACAAATAGTGAACAAATCATTAATGACTGGTGAATTCCCAAACTCATGGAAGGACACAATGATCACACCAGTAGAGAAAGGCACCAATACGAAGAAAAGCGAAGAGTTTCGACCAATAAACACCCTTCGAACAGCCGAAAAAATTCTAGAATATGTCGTTAAACAACAACTTATGGAATACATCGAAAAAAATAAGATATTATCGGTTTATCAATCAGGCTTTTTAGAAAAAATCACTCGTGCGAAACAGCAGTAAATCACGTGCTAAACCAGTGGACGGATGGCGGGAGCGCAAAAAAGATAGTTGCACTCTTTTTAGATCTTAAGCGCGCTTTCGAAACGATTGACAGAAAAATACTGTTAACTAAAATGTGCAAGTATGGCATACAGGGTAAAGAGCTAAATTGGTTTAAGTCTTTCCTGGAAAATAGAACTCAACGCACCAAAGTAAACAATTGTGTATCCGGATTCATAAATATAGAGCAAGGAGTGCCTCAAGGATCCATATTTGGTGCCCTTCTTTTTATTCTATATATTAATGATTTGCCAACATTACTTCAATGCTGTAAGATAACACTTTATGCGGATGATACGTTGGTGTATGCAGAAGGAAAGGACGCTGATGAATGCAATAGGAAAATAAAGCATGACATAGAAATCTTAATCAAATGGCTTGACATAAACAAACTCAAGCTAAATGAATGAAAGCAAAACTAAAATGATGGAAATAAATTGTGAAAGGGATTCCAATTATTTAACACTCTACCGCCCGACATAAAAAATGAAAGAAACTTTAGAACGTTTAAAAGAAAATGTATTCAGTTTGTTAAAAAGAATGATTAAAAGCAAGAGGGCGACTGATTATAATGTAATGATAATAACGTATACAATATTTATTTTAATTTTTAAATGGATTGTAAAAGTAAGAAAAAATACTAATAAAGAAACTACTACTACTACTACTACTAAGCGTTTCACTTTTACCAATAACTGGTTAAATGGTATCAAAAAAAAATTTAATGGTGTTTTATTGTAGCATTTAAACGTTGACAACTTTTAATACAAACTATGCTGTCATACTACTCATTGAAATAGTACTATGATAACATACGCTTGGTTCTTTTGTTGCACAGACAAAGTGTGAAAATTGACTCAATCCGTCAACCGCCACGCCCACTACTGGCTTCAATGTGAGACAACTTCTATTTAACATTTATTTTCAAAATCCCTTTTGGTCAAGTCAGAAAAGGCACAGGAACTTAATCTCCTTATTTTGGTACTAAGGAATATTGGCCTAAGACCTTTAACAAGGCAAAAACTGGACCGCCCACAATATCAACCATGAAAACTTTTAACATGTTAGATCTTTAAAAACCCGATTTCTCGGAAAGTTTATTACAAATCGAAAAAACAAAATTATGAAGAGTATTAAAGATATTACTATGTGCTAATTTTGTTCCATATAAAGTTTTGAGCTTTTGAAAAAATTTTAAAAATTATTTTCGCTTTTACCGTATTTTCTCATGGTTCTAACGAAATTACAATTAATTAATTTTAATTTTAAGCCCATGCCCACTTTTAAGGGCGTGGCCTATACAAATAATACATGAATTCGGGCCAAGAAACTTTTAGATCTGGTGTTACCTCGACTGAAATGGTAAATCATCTTAAGTCCATTTTTAAGATTTTTCAGGAGAGCGAAAAAACTCTTAAAAGATTTTTTCCAAATCTTTTGCACAGGGACTTTTAAGAATAAACTTTTTAAAGGTAAAATTTTATGATCTTTTTTTTGAAATTTATTGAAATTAGATATTGTTTATAGTTTAAGAGCTATAGGGCATAATATGATTTCCAATATTCGTATAATAATAGATTTCCACAATCTTAAGTTGATATAAGATACTTTGCCTTGTTTTTTCAAAAAACATTAGGTCGTTAAAAGTCGACTTAAGATTAATTGCAAATACATAACTGAATAAAAATGGGACATAAGATGAAATTTCATTGCTTTTCTTTTGTAAAATTAGAATTTTTAAAAGCACCTTTGCATTATTAATCTGTACTTAAAACCCTTATTTGACTTATGAAGTTAATTGTAACAGAAAAAAAAGTTTAAAATATTAATAGATGATACAATAATATGAAACAAACTAATATATAGTTGTTTAAAAGCTCAAAGCACAAACCGAATGTTCAAGAATCAGGTTTATTTCTCAAAAATTTCTGACAGATACGGATGACGATCGGATTGATCGTCGGTCGAGCTGTTGCGCTACTCTATTTTCTTTTTATGTGTACCGTATTCACATCACTTACGTTTAAAGATCATAATCAATCCTCTTTCCTTTGCATTTAATATTTTGAAGTCCTCTGCCTGTGTTAAGCTAATGTTAAACTAGTGTTAAATTATTTCAAATGATTCTGGAGCAATAAAGTATATTAGCCATCTTACAGAGGTCCATTTAAAATTTCTCCGTTTGAGTTCGCTTGCTGCTACATAAATTTCATTTTGAAGCCGCCCCCAAAAAATTGAAGAACGTTGATTGCTATTGCACTTAAAATTAATTAATAATTATACTCTTCCTGTTCGAGAATTATGCAATTTTCGAATTACTTGCAATATCTTCAAATTGATAAACCTTGTTTTAACCTTTGGGATTGGGCCATAGAACGAATTTAACATCTGTTAAATTTTAGAAAACAGCTGTTCGTCGGTTTGCATAAGGAGAAAGAATGTTAAAAGATCCTATGTCCAAATTGTTCAATATTATTGCTGACTAGCAGATACTGAATAGAAGTTTTTAGTTATTTGAACGCTGAAAACTGTGAATGCAAAGTAAAGGAAACTATTGTCGAATTTTTTTTTGTGTCTCCCTTCTCCTTCTTTTAGCCGCGAATCAAGCCTAAACGGAGCAGAAAACGCAACTTAAAGTTAAAACGCAATTTATAGAGAAATATTATATATGACATGCCTCCAAGTTTTAAAGTGGTGCAAAAATCAACTTTGAAGCAACTATTTTTTGTGAAGCATGTATGTATGCACAAAAAATCAATAGAGTATTTACTGATCACAAAGACTATTGTTAAACTAAAACGTGTAAAAATAAACCCAATTTTACTTCAAGCTCGATGAAAACGCACGTACTCTAATGGGAATATACCCCAAACTGGCAGTGAATTTATCTTATGTCATCGTTATTTCGCTTTATTTTTATTTTTTTGCAAAAGGTAAATTATCTTGTGTCTACTTAGGGGAAGAAGTGGTTTTAGATTTATGGAAACATCTTATGTCAACATAAGATGGTTTGCCTTTTCACACTTTTTCGAAATTTTTCGACGCATTTTATCTTAAGACGACTTAAGAAAAATTTTGCATTCCGTTTGCACGTGGCAAAGTATCTTAACTCAACTTAAGATGTTTTGCCTTTTTACAATTATAACAATCCTCCTAAATAGAATAATCGTATGTTTGCTTAGAATCTGTTGATTCGATTGAGCACAACATTTTTTTAGACTTAAGATATTTTACCTTGTGCAACAATGTGAATTTCCTGCATAAGATGATTTTTTGTTTCTTATAAGAAAGAAAAGCAAAAGGAGTGAGATAGAAAAATGCTTATAAGACAGAACTGTGCTCCTCCGAACTGGCAACTTTCGCTTTTAGTTTTTCTATCGTTTTGATTTATAGATTAGCAGATTGGCCCTGCTCTGGAGGTCCAGCTTAGGGAGTATTGATGCAAAAAGGGCCAATCTGTCAGAAAAGCTTTTATTGAGTTTCTGTTGACAGAAACTGATCTGATGCAAAAAGGGCCAAACTGCACTACGTTGTTATTTTTATACCCCATCCCATATGATAGGAGGTATATAAAGTTTTTCACATAGTTTGTATCACGGTGAAATAATAATGGTAGACCCCCAAGACCTTAAGGGCATATGATCGAGACCGAATTCTGAATCAAACGAGCCATGTCCGTCCGTCCGTCCGTCTGTAAGTCACATGTTTTTAGGCCTTACATTTTGAGCTAGGGTGCTGAAACTTCGTACGTGAGGTCTACTTCATGCGAAGCAGTACAAGTGGCACAATTTTTGAAATCCGCCCAAAGACACGCCCACAATCGGTCTTTCTTTCAAAACTGTAAGACGTTCAGCTTACAGTTTTCGGCATACATTATTGTCGCCTTAACGTGGGGCATTTCGGTCTTTTGCCACGATTGTTTCGTAGTTCGGTATCGTGATTTCGTGTATACATATATTATTGGACATCAAATCTGGGAATAGTAAAAAGCAGTAGAAGGCTCTCGAGCTTTGCTAAAATCAGTCGTTTTATCCCCCTTTGCACTTATTCGACATTCATTAAAAATTCGTTAAAAGGCGCGTAAAAACACAATCATAAGCACAACGTGATCACGTTCAGTGTTTAATTAGATAAAAGCTTTGATTCAACGGATCATTGCTTATTGGATTGCAACCTGCGGCAAAATCTACGCACGAGCTTTCGCTCAATTTCGCTCAGTGATCGATTTCAAAGCTACTCTTCGTTGACCCCATAGACAGGCAAATTTGTTTTTTTTTTATCACTGGAGTACTTATCATCCAAGTGAATACGATCTTAGGCCTGGTTGTCTTAATGATATTGCTAGTTGAAAATCAAACTTTGCCGCTAATCTTATCAGTTATCAAATCACCTATTTTTTCCTGCGCATCCGGCACTCCTGAAAAACCATTAATTGTTGCTGTGATGTCAACTCGGTTCCTGCCTTTATCAACTCGGTTTTGGAGTCGTATGTGGATTAGTTATTTAACTGGATTGCCAACATTAGTCAGGTTGATTAGGACCATCAAGGGTGGTATTTAATAGCATAAAATATCGAATTCAAATATTTGGCGATTATTCTGATATCAACTTTCAAATTATTTGATTGAAGTCTGTTCACAATGGCTGGGGACGGTAATAGTAAACCATCAGATTCCAAGGTCGCAACATCACCCAGTTTAGAAGAATTAAAACAACAGCGTGCTTCAACCAAGGGCAGTATTACCCGCATTAAAACAATTGTCGAAAAATCAAGTGGTCTAACAACAACAGAATATGAGTGTAGATTGGGAATACTTGAATCATATTTCAAGCAAGTGCTTAGTTACCAGATGCAAATAGAACTGTTGCAGCCTAATGATACTTCAAGAAGCGAATTAGAGGAACTATATGTCACCACAAAGTCGAAGCTTCTAACGCTGATAGGTCCGAGGCGAGCCAGCACATTTGATCAGTCGTTTGCTATACAGTCACAACCAGTTAGTCGTTTGCCGCAGCTCCGTTTACCGAAGTTTAGTGGGAAGTATACAGAGTACAAAAACTTTATCAACTCTTTTACTCACTTAGTCGATTCAGATAGTACCTTAACCAAAACTGAAAAGTTCAACCACCTTTTTTCATGCCTTTCCGATCAAGCTTTGGGAACCATCCGAGCCTTTCAGGTGACGGAGGATAATTATAGTAAGGCCCTCACCACACTCAAGGAGCGATATGATAACGATACACTTATCTTCTTAGGAAATATATCCGCAATTTTTTAGCTTCCCAAATGCTCAAGGCCATCGGCGTTTCAACTGCGTAGCTTGGTTGATAGCATTTCTGCAATATTCAACTCATTATTATCACTCGGATCGGAGTCAGACATATGCAATGCTATTATCATTTTTATAGCAATGTCGAAGGTAGACGCTGATACACAGTCGAAATGGGGTGAACAGATCGATTACTCCAAACTTCCAAAGTGGGATGATTGTGCGAAACTGATAAATAAAAGATGCCAGTTCCTTGAGGCACGCGACAACACACAAACTCATGCAGATCAAGCAAGGCGTAGTGATTCTTATCAACGCTCGTTAATCAAATCAAAATCAAAGGGATTCGCTTCGCAAACATCGTTGAGTTTAATACGAAAATCTTGCGCATTCTGCAGGGATAGCAGTCATACGATATGTAGTTGCCCTAGCTTTATTAAACTACCAACTGAAAGATTTTCGAACGTAAAGAAGCTAGGTTTGTGCATTAATTGCCTTACAAAGGGGCATAATATGTCAAAATGCCCTTCAACACATAAGTGTAAAGAATGCAGACAAACACATCATACCTTGCTGCATCGGCAGCAACAAGATAATGTTCAAAGTGGTGGTGAAAGCACTTCGTCGGCGGCAGATACTGCAGCCTCCTTAGCCGCTTCAATGCAACGTCCAGATACAGGCACAACAGCAAGCCAGGTTACACTAGCTACAGCACTAGTTCTCGTCCAAGACAGCACCGGAAGCTTCCAGATTGGTAGGGCGTTGTTAGACTTAGGCTCACAAATCAACTTGATGTGTGCTAGGTTCGCTCATGATGGCTTCGATCATGATGGCATGTGAGCTTCGCAAACTGAGTCGCACTACCAAACTCAGACTCTCATCAGATCACGTTTTAGTTGTTTTGAGGCAGCATTGGAGTTCGTGGTAGCTTCAACAATTGTTGGCTATCAACCCGATAGAATGATGTCAACAGAAGAGTGGAACATACCACCAAACATTGAACTGGCGGATCAGGGATTCAATCAACCCTCCAATATCGATCTTCTTTTGGGAGCAGAGATCTTTTTTGACCTGTTATCAGTAGGGCAAATAAAGCTAAGACCAGGACATCCTAATGGTTGGGCCGACAATCCAAGATGAGTTATTCATCATACTGCTTCGTTTCCGGCTACATAGATATGCTCTGACTGCAGACATAACAAAAATGTATCGGCAGGTCTTGATTGATCCATCACAACGTTGCTATCAGTTGATACTCTGGAGGGAAAATGCTAGTATGCCTAATAAGGTTTACCAACTTAATACCGTAACTTATGGGACCTCTGCAGCTCCGTTTTTAGCAATTCGTTGCCTTCGATTTCTTGCAGATAAATTTGAACACACGCACAAAATAGGATCAAAAGTACTATCGTCCGACTTCTACGTGGACGATATGATCACTGGCGCTGATGATTTGGAATCTCTTCTTAATATCAAGGTAGAAACTAGCTCAATCTTAGAGTCGGGCAGTTTCAAGCTATCAAAGTGGAGCAGTAACCACCAAGTGTTAAGCGAAGAAGTGGCTGGGAACTCAACAAAAACTTTAAAATTAGTAAAAGAAAATCTCACAAGTACTTTAGGAATAACTTGGGATTGCCTGCACGATAATTTTCACTTCTCGTACCAACCAAACCGCACTTATTCAAAAGTTACCAAACGTTCGATATTATACTTGGCATCTTCTTTGTTTGATCCCATGGGATTATTAGGTCCTATTATCATTAAGGCTAAAATAATTATTCAAAAGCTTTGGATTGAAGGACTTCATTGGGATGAATCTATCCCTCAAGCATTAAATACTGAATGGCAGCAGTTGCTTTTCGATTTGCATCGTCTACAAAATCTCCCAGTTCCCAGATACGTACTTTCGCAAAAAAAGGTGGATGTGCAAATTCACAGATTTTGTGATGCGTCTTTAGATGCGTACGGCTGCTGTTTATACACAAGAACTGTGGACGCCAGGGGAAATATGATCTCAAGGCTTCTAGTAGCAAAGTCAAAGGTCGCGCCAACCAAGCGTATACAACTTCCACGACTTGAGCTGTGTGGAGCACATTTATTGGCACGACTGTGGGCAAAGGTAAAAGGCATATTTAACAAATCCTACTCAGCGGTCTATTTTTGGTCAGACTCTGAAATAGTACTTCATTAGGTCGCTTCTCATTCATCTAAGCTAAGTGTATTTGTTGGAAACAGGGTCGCAGAAATTCAGGAAAAATCTACGGAAGTCATCTGGTCACATGTTCCAAGCGAGGAAAATCCAGCAGACTTAATTTCCAGGGGATGAACTGTTGAAAACTTGATGCAATCGATTTGGTTTGAAGGCCCATCGTTTTTGCAATCGCCGGCAGAATTGTGGCCGTGCTCATCACCAAAAAAAAAGTCGCATGAAGATCTTAACCTACAACTTAGGAGGTCTGTGCTAGTGTGCCAAAATCAAACAACTAACTGCTTTCTTGAATTAATCAATAGCCACAGTTCATACCTTGAAATTGTAAGAAAATTTGCATTCATAATCCGATTTTGTTACCGTACACGGAGAATAGATACAGAGAAATGTGAACTCCTCTCGCCATCTGCATTCGAACATAGAGGAGCACTTCACAGGATCGTGTGGATTATCCAGCAGCAGTACTTCGCTAAGGAAATTGCTTGCATAAAGTTGAACCAGGATCTCAAAGGATCGATAAAATCGCTAGCACCCTTTTTGGATAGCAGAACAGGCATAGAACTGTTACGAGTAGGAGGTCGCTAAAACACACAGACTTACCATTGGAAGCGAAACATCCATTACTTTTACCCAAAAATTGTCATTTCGTTGAATGCCTAGTAAGATATTTACACCGTTCAAACTTTCACGCTTGTCCCAAAATGTTCGTTGCATTGAGTCGTCGAGAGTTTTGGATACTGAATGCAGGAGAAGTTTCCCGGCGGATTTTTAGGAATTGTGTTCATTGCATCATTACAAGCCAAAGTTGCTCGAACAGGTCATGGGCGACCTACCGGCAGGTCGCGTGACGGAATCTCGGCCATTTGCTTTATGCGGAGTCGACCTTTGTGGACCTATAGCAACCTACCTTAAGATTCGGGGAAAAAGGCCATACAAGTCATATATCGCAGTTTTTGTGTGTTTTTTCTCCAAGGCGGTCCATTTAGAAGCAGTAACTGATCTTTCTGCCGAGGCATTCATAGCTGCGCTAAAGAGGCTTATAGGTCGTAGGGGTCTTCCTTCGGATATATTTTGTGACAATGCTACTAATTTTGTGGGCGCGAAATCCAAGCTCGAAGAACTTACTCGCATTTTCTTTCAAAAATCATCGAAACAAGCTATATCAAAATTTTGCTCTAATCAACGCATAAATTTTCATTTTATTCCCCCCAGGGCTCCACATTTCGGCGGACTGTGGGAAGCGGCGGTCAAGGTGGCAAAGGGTTACCTCCTTAGGACCATCGGAAGTGCCAGATTGAGCTACGAAGAGCTGTTCACAACACTTGTTGAAATCGAGGCGATAATGAATTCGCGCCCCATAACAGCTCTGTCTTCAGACCCAAACGATTACGAGGCTCTCACCCCAGCACACCTTTTGATTGGCACAACTCTCAAGTCGATTCCTGAAGCATCAAACGAGGTACCAAACATAAGCTACCTTGAAAGATGGAGAAGAATCAACGCGGTCAAATCACATTTCTGGAGGATTTGGGCTACAGAGTATATCAACCAATTGCAACAACGCAGCAAGTGGTCATCAGAAACGTTGAACTCAATGCCCTAGTGGTGATCCATGAAGACAACGTTCCACCGCAAAGATGGCTCATGGGAAAAATCATCAAGGTCTACAAGGGGAGCGACGGAAAAGTCAGAGTCGCCGACGTCCGAACAGCTAAGGGGGTATTCAAGCGCCACATACGAAAACTAGCTTTACTTTCAGTTTGAAAGTATCCTCCTTTCAAGGAGGGCGGGATGTAGGAGCAGAATTTTGAATTATATATACAATAAACTACGAATTCATGTAACACATCTCTAAGCTACTGTTATGTATAACACTTTTGTAAATTTAAATAATCCGCCACAAATAAATAGCCCCATATTTTTTCTTGTCAAAAACTCTCCAAAATTGTAACTATATAAAGCTCTGAAATGTAAAATAAAATGCCGTTCGCTGTAACGTCACATTGTGTCGCATTAACGAAAGGTGTTTTTCATTCGTACTTGGCCACATTGTTTTCTTGAACATTCTTGAAATTTCGCTTTAAGATTTTTAGGGTTTTTAGGGGTCTACAGTGATTATTTCACTGCGTTTCAAACTATACATCAAACTTAATATACCCTGGGTCGGGTTTAAAAACAAATTTAATTGGTAAGCTTCCTCTAGTGGGCGTGGCATCTATTTTAAGGATAAATTTTCAAATACAGATAACTCAATATTTTCGCTCGAAATTGAAAAAAATTTGCTTAATATCTTATGTAGAAAACGTTTAGTTACATATTTTGTGTGTACAAGACTTTGGACCGAGCCCACATATGGAGGCAAAATTGAAGAAAAACCTAAAATTTTCCAGAAAAACTTAATTTCGACTGGGCTTGAGCCTATTTTAGGAAAGCATGAAGCAAAAAAGCAGGTTAGGTAAACGAGACTTCGGTCCAGATTTCGTTCATATAAAGTTTTTATCCACGCCCCCTTTTAGGGGTCTATTTCTTAAAAATATTGAATTTGAAGTAAACAAGTGGGAAAGTGCAACAGTGTGTATGCGAAAGCTTCAATCCATCTACGACGGATTGCAAAATACCCGACCATACCAAAAATAAAACTGCCACGCCTCCAAAAAGTGGACGGGATATAAAAATATAACTGTTGAATGCTTTATACTAGGTGGTTGCATACATTTCGGCCTAAAACTCCGCCTTTTTAACTTAAAAATCACTTGTTTAAACAACACGCCCACAAAAGTGGGCAGAGGCACTTACGATATATACATTAAAGTTATAAAATGCTAATATCTACAGCTTTTGTCATACAATTTTTTGTCAAATTTCATATATATTTACTGAAAAACAGTCATTTTAAGCTAAAACCACATAAAAAGTGGGCGTGGCCAACGAAAAAGCTAAAATTTTTTGGCTACCTTAAAGCCAATTATAAGGCAATGTTACGTACCAAAAATTAATGCGCCAGCGCCATTGTAACATAGCTAAAATTTGCAAAATGCATTTTTTTAAATAAGAGATGGTCGCACATACAGGACTGTAGTGGGCGTGTCTGTGGGCGGATTCAGCTTATTTTCAAACTTGATCTGAAGGACTGGACTTCCAACCAACATACAAAATTTCAACTCTCTGCCTTAAAATTTAAGGCCTAAAAGTTGTTTACATACGGACGGACGGACGGACGGACGGACATGGCTTAATCGATTCTCCTGTCGGTCCCGTTTATATCTCTTAAAGGTCTTAGGGGTCTACGGTGATTATTTCACTGCATTACAAACTATACCTCAAACTTAATATACTCTGGGTCGGGTATAAACATCAGCATAGATATCCCCACGTTAGGTTTGCAAGTGCATAAAAAATGCATTTTTTTGCCTTAAATTTTATTTATTTAAAATCAGCCCCTAAAAATGCGCGTGGCCAAAAACATTGTATGAACGAAATGTAAAATAAAGTCTGGTCTGACTTGTATGGTAAAATTTATTTCTTATTCTCTTACAAATTAGGCTTAAAATAAACTTTATTTTAAAAAATTTAAGGTTTTTCTTAAACTCTGCCTCCAAATGTGGGCATGGCTCAAAACCTTATTTGAAAAAACCATCCACCTAAATAGAATAATCGTATGTCTGCTTAGAATCTGTTGATTCGATTGAGCACAACATTATTTTGGACTTAAGATATTTTACCTTGTGCAACAATGTGATAAGCAAATATAAAAAGCAAAAGGAGTGAGATAGAAAAATGCTGATAAGACAGAACTGTGCTCCTCCGAACTGGCAAGAAGCTACATTTATAAAAAGCATTTCATCTTAAGTCGACTTAAGATGTTTTACCTTTTCACTCGAGATAGTTATTTAGTTTAGTTTAATTTAGTTTACTTTATTAGTATTAATTTAATACTTTATAAATCCACATTTCTCTTAAAATTATACCTAATATAAGATATACAAATTTATTTAACTCAGTCTTATTTCTCTCATGTATTTCTTTTAACAAAATCTAGGCATTTACGTTTGAATATTTTAAAATTTTCTTCATATTTTATACCAGTAGGTAGGCTATTGAATAAACTAAGACCTTTGTATACAATTGTATTTCGACCAGCAGACGAGAACTGACTCCGCAATCTAAGATCATTCACGTTTCGTAAATTGTAGGGCTGCGCATCTCCCACTCGTGTGGCCTCGTTGGTTAAATACATCGGTGCAGCTGCATATTTAATTTTGAACACAGCTATCAATGTATTGTACTCCAATTTCTGTCTGACGTTCAACCACCTTAGCGCGTCTAACACAAAATTTATCGGGGTAAAACGGTTGCACCTCAAGATACTCCTCATACCCTTATTTTGCAGCTTTTGTAGCCTTTGAAGATGGTTTTGGTTACAACATGAGTATAGAATAGAAGCGTAAAACTCAAAGTGCGGTTTCTCGATGGTGTTATAAACTATTATGGCAGTCATGTCATCCATTTGCTTTCTGATCCTCTTGAAGAAGCCAATTTTTTTACCTATTTTTTTGCATAGTAGTCGACTTGTTTATGCATATTTAACTCCTTGTCAATAGTTATAAGTTATAAGGTTGGGTATATAGAAGTTTGTCACAGTCAAACTCTTGCACTTACTCACTTGTTTAATTTCATATCTTTATAATTTCATAAAAAAATTAAAATAATATAATTTTCTAATAATATTTTATTTTATTAACATTTTTTAATAATAAAATATTTTTCGTAGAAAACTTTTCGCATTTAGTTTTCCTATCGTTTTGATTTATGGATTAGCAGATTGGCCCTGCTCTGGTGGTCCAGCTTAGGGAGTATTGATGCAAAAAGGGCCAATCTGTGAGAAAAGCCTTTATTGAGTTTCTGTTGACAGAAACTGATCTGATGCAAAAAGGACCAAACTGCACTACGTTGTCGAGACCGAATTCTGAATCGAATGAGCCATGTCCGTCCGTCCGTCCGTCTGTATGACACATGTTTTTAGGCCTTAAATTTTGAGCTAGGGTGCTGAAATTTCGTACGTGAGGTCTACGTCATGCGAAGCAGTACCAGTGGGAAATTTTTGAAATCCGCTCAAAGACACGCCCACAATCGGTCTAAAGTTGCAACTACCTCCAGAGTTTTCAAAACTGTAAGACGTTCTAAAAGGCTGAAATTTGACGTTTAGCATCTCCTAATGAATGTAAGACACAAAAAAAAACAAATTTAATTGGTAAACCACCTCTAGTGGGTGTGGCATCTATTTTAAGGGTAAATTTTCAAATGCAGTTTACTCAATATTTTCGCTCGAAATTGAAAAAAATTTGCTTAATATTTTATGTAGAAAACGTTTAGTTACACATTTTGTGTGTACAAGACTTTGGGCCGAGCCCACATTTGGAGGCAAAATTGAAGAAAAACCTAAAATTTTCCAAAAAACTTAATTTCGACTGGGCTTGAGCCTAATTTAGGAAAGCATGAAGCAAAAATGCAGGTTAGGGAAACGAGACTTCGGTCCAGATTTCGCTCACATGAAGTTTTTAGCCACGCCCCCTTTTAGGGGTCGATTTCTCAAAAATATTGAATTTGAAGTAAACAAGTGGGAAAGAGCAACAGTGGGTATGCAAAAGCTTCAATCCATCTACGACGGATTGCAAAATACCCGACCATACCAAAAAGAAAACTGCTTCGCCTCCAAAAAGTGGGCGGGATATAAGAATATAACTGTTGAATGCCTTATACTAGGTGGTTGCATACATTTCGGCCTAAAACTCCGCCTTTTTAACTAAAAAAAATCACTTTTTTTAACGCCACGCCCACAAAAGTGGGCGGAGGCACATACAATAAATACATAAAAGTTAGAAAATGCTAGTATCTACAACTTTTGTCATAGAATTTTTTGTCAAACTTCATATAAATTTATGGAAAAACAGTCATTTTAAGCTAAAATCCCTTAAAAAGTGGGCTTGGTCAATGAAAAATCGAAAATTTTTCGCCTATCTTAAAGACAATCATAGGGCAATGTTGCGTACCAAAAATTAATGCGCTAGCGCCATTTTAACATAGCTAAAATTTGCAAAATGTATTTTTTAAAATTAGAGATGGTCGCACATACAGGCCTGTAGTGGGCGTGTCTGTGGGCGGATGCAGCTTATTTTCAAACTTGATTTGAAGAACTGGACTACCAACCAACCCACAAAACTTCAGCTCTCTGCCTTAAAATTTAAGGCCTAAGAAATGTTTACATACGGACGGACGGACGGACATGGTTTCATCGATTCTCCTGTCGGTCCCATTCATATCTCTAAAAGGTCTTAGGGGTCTACGGTGATTATTTCACTGCGTTACAAACTATACATCAAACTTAATATACCCTGGGTCGGGTATAAAAACAAATTTAGTTGGTAAACTTCCTCTTGTGGGCGTGGCATCTATTTTAAGGATAAATCTTCAAATGCAGTTTACTCAATATTTTCGCTGGAAATTGAAAAAAATTTGCTTAATTTTTTATGTAGAAAACGTTTAGATACACATTTTGTGTGTACAAGACTTTGGACCGAGCCCACATTTGGAGGCAAAATTGAATTAAAACCTAAAATTTTCCAGAAAAACTTAATTTCGACTGGGCTTGACCCTATTTTAGGAAAGCATGAAGCACAAAAGCAGGTTAGGTAAACGAGACTTCGGTCGAGATTTCGTTAATATAAATTTTTTATCCACGCCCCCTTTTAGGGGTCTATTTCTCCAAAATATTGAATTTGAAGTAAGCAAGTGGGAAAGTGCAACAGTGGGTATGCAAAAGCTTCAATCCATCTACGACGGATTGCAAAATACCCGACCATACCAAAAAAAAAATTGCCACGCCTCCAAACAGTGGGCGGGATATAAAAATATAACTGTTGAATGCCTTATACTAAAACTCCGCCTTTTTAACTAAAAAAATCACTTTTTTTAACGCCACGCCCACAAAAAGGGGTGGAGGCACATACAATATATACATAAAAGTTAGAAAATGCTAATATCTACAGCTTTTGTCATACAATTTTTTGTCAAATTTCATATATATTTATTGAAAAACAGTCATTTTAAGCTAAAACCCCTTAAAAAAGTGGGCGTGGCCAACGAAAAAGCTAATTTTTTTTAGCTACCTTAAAGACAATCATAAGGCAATGTTACGTACCAAAAATGAATGCGCCAGCGCCATTGTAACATAGCTAAAATTTGCAAAATGTATTTTTTTAAATTAGAGATGGTCTCTCATACAGGCCTGTAGTGGGCGTGTCTGTGGGCGGATTCAGCTTATTTTCAAACCTGATCGGAAGGACTTGACTTCCAACTAACCCACAAAATTTCAGCTCTCTGCCTTAAAATGTAAGGCCTAAAAGTTGTTTTAGGCCTTTTGGACGGACGGACGGACATGGCTTCATCGATTCTCCTGTCGGTCTTATTCATATCTCTAAAAGGTCTTATTGGTCTACCGTGATTATTCCACTGCGTTGCAAACTATACATCAAACTTAATATACCCTGGGTCGGTATAAAAATTGCATTTTTACGTACATTTAAGTGTAACTGGGAAATATCTGTGGAAATATCTTATAATTGATAGTTTGTAGTTAGGAGCGGTTGGACCACGCCCCTTTTCGAAGTTTGCATTACTCATAAAATGTCAAAAAATAACTATACCATCAGCATTTTAAAATGCGGGATAGGATGGGGTAATCAAAGGTCCGTTTTACGGACTGTAACTTCTGCGTACACATTGTAGCACTTACTCACTGGTTATTTGATATATTTGCTTTAAATCCAAAAAACTTGCACTATAAAATGTTCATATGTGCGTAAGCTATCACCTCAAATAAATAAATTTTTGTCACGCCCACTTTTGGGGTCGTTTTTAAGTAAAAAAACAAATTTTTAATATAAAACTGCGATCGACACGTTTATACTGCATCTGATAAAAAATATGATAAAAAATTTATGTTATTAAAAAGGGGTTGATGCCATGCCCCTTTTTTAAGAAAGAAGATTCTTAACTGACAAATTCTTTACACGATTAAAGTTATTAGAAAGTGAAATTTAACAACCAAGATTTTTGACGCATATTGGAGCTTGACAGTGGTCAATTGGGATGGGGTATCCAACGATTCGCCTAGTTATTATTTCGTTTTGACAAACAGCTCTTTTATTATCTATTTTTATTTTTATATTGCACAGGAAATAACAATAAATCGGGCAAATCAATATCGATTGCTCTTATAACAGAGTTTGTACCACAAGAAATTCGCAAGTCTTATAAGCCCCTGAAAATATCAGATTGGCCCTTTTTGCGCAACACCATCGACATGCATTCTAATAAACGGTTTTTATATCCCATCCCATAGGATAGGAGGTATATTAAGTTTGATTCATAGTTTGTAACATAGAGAAATAACCACCGTAACCCCCAAGACCTTAAGGGTATATGATCGAGACCGAATTGTTAGTCCAATGAGCCATGTCCGTCCGCCCGTCCGTGTGTCGGTAGTTTTTAGGCCTTAAATTTTGAGCTAGGAACTTGAAACTTAATATCTGTTCTTTCTAGGTCCCGAAGCAGTACAAGTATAAGAAATTTTAAAATCCGCCAACTGACTTAATAGCATAAAAATTTAAAATTGTCGTTGGAAGCTGAGATTTGGTACGCGTTATCGTCGCTTAAGTGTATTGTGATTGACGTTTCAAAAAAGGCAAAGACCGATTAACTGATTTCCACAACAAATTTCAACAACTTTCTTACCTTTACAAATTTGTTGTCCGTGCATTTGCAAGCCTAGCTTAAACATATAAGGCCCTATAACGAAATAAAACAAGTGGGAAAGTGCAACAGTGGGTATGCAAAATTTTCAATCCATCTACGACGGATTGCAAAATACCCGACCATACCAAAAAGAAAACTGCCACGCCTCCAAAAAATACGGGCGGGATATAAAAATACAACTGTTGAATGCTTAATACTAGGTGGTTGCATATATTTCGGCCTAAAACTCCGCCTTTTTATAGCCTAAAAGCCTTTTCGGCCTTTTATAGCCTTTTTCGGCCTAAAACTTTTGTCATAGAATTTTTTGTCAAATTTTATATGTATTTATTGAAAAACAGTCATTTTAAGCTAAAATCCCTTAAAAAGTGGGCGTGGTCAATGAAAAATCTAAAATTTTTCGGCTACCTTAAAGACAATCATAGGGCAATGTTGCGTACCAAAAATTAATGCGCTAGCGAAATTGTAACATAGCTAAAATTTGCAAAATGTATTTTTTTAAATTAGAGATGGTCGCACATACAGGCCTGTAGTGGGCGTGTCTGTGGGCGGATTCAGCTTATTTTCAAACTTGATCTAAAGGACTGGCCTTCCAACCAACCCACAATTTCAGCTCTCTGCCTTAAAATTTAAGGTCGGACGGACGGACATGGCTTAATCGATTCTTCTGTCGGTCCCATTCATATCTCTAAAAGGTCTTAAGGGTCTACGGTGATTATTTCACTGCGTTACAAACTATACATCAGACTTAATATACCCTGGGTCGGGTATAAACATCAGCATAGATATCCCCACGTTAAGTTTGCAAGTGCATTAAAAAAATGCATTTTTTGCATAAATTTTGTTTATGTAAAATCGGCCCCTTAAAATGCGCGTGGCCAAAAACATTGTATGAACGAAATGTAAAATTAAGTCTTGTCTGACTTGTTTGGTAAAATTTATTTCTTATTCTCTTACAAATTAGGCTTAAAATAAACTATATTTTAAAAAAACTAAGGTTTTTCCTCAACTCTGCCTCCAAATGTGGGCATGGCTCAAAACTTTATTTGAAAAAACCATCCACCTAAATAGAATAATCGTATGTCTGCTTAGAATCTGTTGATTCGATTGAGCACAACATTTTTTGGACTTAAGATATTTTACCTTGTGCAACAATGTGAATATCCTGCATAAGATGATTTTTTGCTTCTTATAAAAAGCAAAAGGAGTGAGATAGAAAAGTGCTGATAAGACAGAACTGTGCTCCTCCGAACTGGCAAGAAGCTACATTTATAAAAAGCATTTCATCTTAAGTCGACTTAAGATGTTTTACCTTTTCAGTCGAGATAATTATAAGGTTGGGTGTATAGAAGTTTGTCACAGTCAAATTCTTGCACTTACTCACTTGTTTAATTTCATATCTTTATAATTTTATAAAAAAATTAAAATAATACAATTTTCTAATAATATTTTATTTTATTAAAATTTTTTAATAATAAAATATTTTTCGTAGAAAACTTTTCGCTTTTAGTTTTTCTATCGTTTTGATTTATGGATTAGCAGATTGGCCCTGCTCTGGAGGTTCAGCTTAGGGAGTATTGATGCAAAAAAGGCCTGTTGTGTCCAACATTTGATGACGCCGAACAATTTGCTGTTCCCAGCAATGCATGAGAATTATTTCAAAACGCAAAGTTATTTCTATCATTCCCATGCGTTCAATTACAATTATTGTAATTGAACCTCATGATAGCAAAACGTGTAGCGAGTGTAAATAAACCTTAGAATAAGAAATTGTACAGTAAGCATTATTTTAGTATATATAAGGCATTAGAATAGAATAAAGTTTTTATGTTCACAGTGGACACCCAGCAATACGGTCATTTTATTTAGTTTCCCCCTCCAGCGGTAAGAACTACAATAAATCCTTATTGCTGCTTAAACATTGGTCCTTCGAGCCTTTTTTGAATAACTAGCGTTACCAGAGCTACAATACTGGTAGTGAATAAACGTAAATACAAAACGTGAACACACCTACAAACTACTTACTAGCGTTACCAGAGCTACAATACTGGTAGTGAATAAGCGTAAATACAAAACGTAAATACACCTACAAAATACTTATTAGCGTTGCCAGGGCTAAGACACTGGTAGTGAAATAAAAAGTGATACATTAAACAACAACAACAAAAAAAAAGCCAAGAAAGATGACGGATGAAATCGACATATACGTCATAGTAGCCAAACAAAAGGCACTCGCTGAAGATTTGGAAAAAACTATTATCAATTTCAAGAAAGACAGCCCATCCAGAAAAACTCTGAAATATAAGGAAGAGCGACTGACAAAAGTTGAGGCCATTTGGACGGAGTTTAAACGGAACCATGAAAAGATCAGACCACTGGTGAAACTAGACACCAATTATATGCAGAGAAATACGTATGGAAAGGTGGAAGAAATGTATGTAGAGATAAAAACTCTGCTGGAAAAACTCAATCCACAGACAGAGGTCACGACGCCTGCACAAACCTCAGGCCCCGATCAGAGTACAGCTCAAATGCAGCGATTAAGAAAACTGCATTTGAAGATTGAGGCAATTCTGCAAAACATGGAAGATTTTGAGGGCACATTTGCTGAGTACTCGAAAGAGATTTACGAGTATCAGCAAAAAATAATCATGGAGCAGATGAGAAACCTAACGGATGTGCATGAGGACTTCATGGCAAATGCTTCAGAGTCTGACATTCAAACTGCATACGTAAAAGACTCTAAGTATAACGATATAAAAAAAGACATTAACCAATGTCTGCATAGAATGGCATGTACGCTGAGGGAATCTCATTCCACAAATGTTGTCAAAGAGTCCAGTTCAAATGCAAAACTACCAATGCTCAAAATTCCAACATTTAAGGGAAACTATCTTGAATGGCGCTCATTCTGTGACATTTTCTCTACAATAATACACGAGAGGTCATCACTTAGTGCTACAGAAAAGATGGAGTACTTGAAAACTCATTTGGAAGGCGAGCCGATGCATTTGATTCAACATTTAACAATATCAAGTGTTAATTATCTCTGTGCATGGGAAACATTGAAGGCGCGTTATGACAATGAAAGAAAAATTGTCTCGATGTACATTGACAAGATGATAAAGCCTGGACATCAAGGAAATCAGCCAACATCAACATCAACCAAGGCAATTCTCGATGCAGCAAAGGAAGGGTTGTCAGCAATAAGCAACATGGGTTTCAACACCTCTTCGTGGGACCCTATAATCGTACATCTTTTAACCAAAAGCTTAGATCCAGAAAGCAGAAACCTGTTTGAACAAGGTTTAGAGCAACCAAACAAGGTGCCGTCAATAAAAATTCTTTTCGAATTCCTCTCGAGAAGATATCATGCGCTAGATGTCCTACCTCCAACAAAGCACAGACAACACAAAACTGAAAATGAACCGCACACGTCAGTGAGAAACTTTCACGTAGCCTCGAGATCAAATCAATGTTCTTTATGCAAAGGGGACCACGTGATATACTCATGTCCCAAGTTTCTAAGTGCACCACCAAAACAAAGGTTTCAGCAAATAAAGCAAGCCAATTTGTGTCATAATTGCTTACGACATGACAAGCAGAGTCAGTGCCTTAGCAAAAGAACCTGTAGATACTGCAACAAAAATCATCACTCTCTTCTACATGTGGAGTGGTCTGAAAAAGCACCTCAAAATAAGAGAGTGGAGGTCCAACAAACTCAGGGGAGTCAACAACCGGCAGTTCAACAACCAAGTGTTCAACAAAAGGTCGAATCTAAACAGATAGCTCATGGCCATCAAAATCAGAACGTCCTTCTGGCAACGGCTATGCTTCACGCAAGCAGCAGTGATGGGATGAAAAGTGTGAGGATACGAGCCCTGATCGATCCAGGATCTCAGGCGTCCCTTATAACTGAGGCAATCACCCAATCGTTGCGGCTTAAAAAGCAAAAAGTACTCGTTGAAGTATGCGGACTTGATGCAATTGGCGCAGGAACAGCACGACACAGAGTAGACGTGACAATATCTCCACGCTTCTCGTCTAAATTCAAACTTCATCTAAAAGCCCTTGTATTACCAAAACTAACAAGGCAGCTGCCATCCTCTTCAACCCACAACCTTACAACGGATAAGTTTGACGACATAGAATTGGCAGATCCTACATTCAACATTCCAGGATCAATCGACATGATTATTGGTGCAGATGCTTATGGTGACATTATCCTCAACGGTTTACGGAGAGAAACCAGTAATATGCTGATAGCACAAGAGTCACACTTAGGATGGCTTATTTCTGGTCGCACATCTCCAAAACTGGACAGAGTTGGCACAATAAACGGATTCGTGGTACAAACAGCAGCTGATCAGCAACTTCAAAGGTTTTGGGAGCTGGAAGAGTTACCACAGCCAACATTTAAAACGCAAAGTGACAAGGAATGTGAAGATATCTTCAAGAAAACACATCGCAGAGACATAGATGGCAGATATGTAGTTAAAATCCCTTTTAACCAGAAAAAAAGGGAATCACTGGAGCTGGGACAATCCAAACACAGAGCTGTGGCAAGATTCCGTCAGCTAGAAGCAAGGTTGAGTAAGGACAAACAACTCAAAGCAGACTATACGAAGGTGATAGAAGAGTTTCTGGAACTGGGACATATGATTGAAGCACCTCCCAACACGAAATCAATGAACAACAGTTACTACATACCTCATCATGCTGTTTTGAAACCTGAGAGTACTACAACCAAACTAAGAGTAGTATTTGACGGATCAGCAAAGACTGCGACAGGAGTCAGTTTAAACGAATTAATGCTAGTTGGTCCAAAACTTCAAGAGGACATAATAACAATTTTAATGCGCTGGCGAAAACATAAGTATGTCTACACTGCGGACATAGAAAAAATGTACCGCCAAATAAAGCTGAACGAAGACCACCAGGACTACCAGCGTATTTTATGGCGAAGTTCGATTAATCATCCAATAAGGGAGTACAAGCTCACAACAGTGACCTACGGTACGGCCGTTGCACCTTATTTGGCAGTTAAAACACTTCAACAACTGGCTCTAGATGAGCAGGAGAGGTATCCGCTTGCAGCAGACATTGTCAAAAACGATTTCTATGTTGATGATGTGATGTCTGGACGAGATACCTTAAAAGAATGCGAAGAAACTCAAATGCAATTGACAACAATGCTTAAAGGGGCAGGTTTCAACCTTCGTAAGTGGGCTACCAATGACATTCGGCTGCTTAAGAACGTTCCACAGGAGTCTCAGAGCCTCAGCAGCATACAAATCGACAAAGAAGAGACCATTAAAACACTAGGTATCCACTGGAGTCCTTCAAGTGATACCTTTCAGTTTAAAGTCCAAATAAGCCCACCAAAAGAAGAAATTGAAACTCTTACGAAGAGAACGACATTGTCAGAAATAGCAAAGCTGTATGACCCGCTCGGATGGTTGGCCCCGGTTACAGTTAGCGCGAAAATCTTAATGCAACAGATCTGGAAAACTGATCTGGATTGGGATCAACCACTCACAACTGAACTAGAAGATCAATGGAATAAGCTGAAGAATAACCTTGTGGTATTGGAAAACATCAGAATTCCAAGATGGCTGGGAGTTGATCAATCCAAAAAAATAGAATTACATGGATTTTGTGACGCGTCTGAAGCCGCTTATTCAGCTGTTGTATATTCGAGGGTGCCTATGCGCGGAGGTAGCTATGCTACAGCATTACTGACTGCGAAGACTAAAGTGGCTCCTATTAAGAAGAGAATTTCGCTTCCTAGACTAGAACTTTGTGGAGCTCATTTGCTGTCCAAAGTCTTGTTGGAAACAATGCGGATATACAACTCGCAAGTAGGCAAGGTATTTGCGTGGACAGACTCTACAATAACATTAGCTTGGATACAGAAGTGCCCATCAACATGGACAAAATTTGTAGCCAACAGAGTTTCGGAGATCCAAGAAGTAACGAGCCCAAGTTCATGGAGGCACGTCCAATCATTGGATAATCCAGCTGACTGTGCTTCTAGAGGTATTACACCAGAACAGATTCAACATCATCCGTTATGGTGGAATGGACCTGAGTGACTACTTCACAACGAAGATAGCTGGCCGAATCAAGTCGTACCTGAAGTTGAAGTCACAGAGGCAAGAGTAGCGAAAGTATTCCTAAACACCGTTGTTTCTGATTCGTTCGATATCTCTGAAGGATTCTCCAGTTATAACACTTTAATAAAAGCAGTCGCTTATTGCAAAAGATTTAGTGACAACTGCAAATCTCCAAACTCAAAACGACCGGGAAGCTTAGAGTTACAACTAAATGAGTTCAACACAGCACGCAAAAACATCATACGAGCAGTTCAAAAAAAGACGTTCCCAAAAGAAATCAAACACCTCCAAGAAGGAAAAAGCTTAAATTGTAAAAGTAAACTTTTATCGCTTAACCCATACTTGGATGAAGAAGATCTGTTAGTCGTAGGAGGTCGATTGGAAAACGCAAACTTATCGGAAATCGAGAAACATCCTTACATTCTACCACCCAATGACAGATTTACTAAATTATTGGTTGAAAACGTACATCAGCGCACCCTTCATGGAGGCATTCGATTAACACTATCGACGCTGCGCAAATCATACTGGATCCTTCACGCAAAACGTGTGGTGCGGCAGATTATACACAACTGTGTGCGTTGTCATCGGTTTAGAGCACAAGGAAAAACCCAACTTATGGGAATTCTACCAGCCTCAAGAGTAACTCCATCAAGGCCATTTACACATACTGGAGTTGATTATGCCGGACCTGTTCAAGTCCTTATATCAAAGGGTAGAGGACACCGTACCACAAAGGGTTACATTGCAATTTTCATATGCCTGGCAACCAAGGCTATTCACATTGAACTAGTGAGCGATCTGAGCTCTGCTGCGTTTTTAGCAGCTATACGGCGCTTTACATCAAGAAGAGGAATTTGTTCGCATTTCTACAGCGACAATGGACCACCTTTGTTGGAGCGAACAAGGAAATTCAAATCCTTCTGCGCAATGCCATAAAACAATCAGAAATAGATGTCTCGAAAAACCTCATCGTGGATGGAACCGAATTGCATTTCATACCACCAGCGGCACCGCACTTTGGAGGGATATGGGAAGCAGCAGTGAAGTCAATGAAATACCATTTAAAACGAGTTATTGGTGACACCGCTCTCACCTTTGAAGAACTTTCCACATTGCTGGCCCAAATCGAAGCATGTCTGAACTCTCGGCCGTTAGTTGCAATCAGTAACGACATCGGCGAATCACCAGCAATCACACCTGGGCACTTCCTCATTGGAGATTCACTCAATGCACTTCCTGGACCAATCGTGAGAGAATCCAAAAGCTATCGCTCCCGTTGGGTACTTACACAAAAAATGTACCACGATTTTTGGAAAATTTGGTCCTCGGAGTATCTTTCCCAACTCCAACAACGAACAAAGTGGAAACAGAGGGAAGACAACATAGAAGTCGGGGACATCGTGTTGATAAAGGAGGATCGACTTCCACCAACAGCTTGGATGATGGGCAGAGTCTCTGAAGTTCACCCGGGCAAAGATCATGGAGTTAGAGCTGCAACTGTTTTTTGCAACAAAAAATATGTTAAGAGACCTATTACAAGGTTGTGTCCCTTACCGATCGAAACGGAGAAAGAAACAGAAACGTCAGAAGATGCTAGCTCCTCAACAGCACCCAGGGCATCTTCTCAGCAAGTTAACATTGCAGTGACTTCGGAAGATATCCAGAAGCCAGCAAGTCTTCATAGAATGGAACGAAACCTTCACAAAAACAGAAATATAAACTCCTTTCTATGGATTTGGTGTTTGTCAGCACTGCTGAACTCCTCAATCGCGATGCCAATGAAACAGGAATTCGAAATTACCCAGTTTAGAAGTCAACCTGGCATCTACTTCGAAGATTCGGGCAGTGCAAATTTGATCGCGAGCTCGTGGAAAACGATAGTGTTTTTTAACATGAGCAACTACTGGTCAGAGTTCTACGCATACAAAAACAGCGTAACAGAAATGAAAAACCTATGTCTACTTACGAATTTGACAGACGTTAAAGATTTGCTTTGTGAAGGCACTTTAAGTCAGTTCATACGCCAGCTTCAACAAATCGAACTGAATAACGATGTGCTTCTACATGCAAACAACGATAAAATACACCGATCGAAACGCTCTCCGTTTGACTTTATTGGAACTGTCGCAAATGAGTTATTTGGAGTACTGGACCAACGATTCGCCCAGGGTTATGAAGAGACTATAGAACATGTGCGACTGAATGAAAATCATCTTATAGAACTCATGAGAAACCAAACAACTATAATCGAATCTACGGTTAACATTTTCAAACAAGATAAGTTAGAAACTGAAAAACAGCTCAAGTCGCTTAGTAACATCATAAGCCGTCTAAGTAATGAAGTCGACAAGTACAACACGTACAAAATGCTTAGCTCAACAGCTCTTAACGCACTTCTCATGATGATAAACTATCAGAATACTCAGAATGTGCTGTTAGATGTCATCCTGTCAACACACAATGGAAGAATCCATCCTCTCATCCTATCGGTGAAACAGTTGAAGGAAGAACTTACGAGAATTCACGACAACATTCCCCGATCAATGATGATACCTGGAGAACGGCATCACGAGTCAATTCTTCAACTCTACAAGAATCTTCGCCCGAGAGGAAGGGTTACAAGCAGCAATATTATAATAGAGATTTCACTTCCACTTCTCTACAATGAAGACTTAAAGATTTACAAGTTGCTTCCAGTTCCCACATGGACCACTGAAAATTTTACATGCATTGTTCCGTCCTCGGATTATTTATTAGTCAATCATCAAGGAGATCACTTTAACCCGATCAACAAAGATGAATTCATGTCATGCCAACAAAGGTCAACTGATAGATATTGGTGCAACTTGCAACATCCATTATTTATGTATGGATCAGAGGTCAGTTCTTGTGAAATGAACATGTTGCGATACAACCAAAAATTGTCAAAATCGTGCGTTTTAAGAAATATCCCAGCAAAGGCATACTGGATAGAGATGCACCACATAAATACATGGATATTCAGCATGCCGCAGCAGACAACCATCAACATCATCTGTGATTTGCACCCAACACCAGTAGTCTTGGAAAAAAGCGGGATAATAAAGTTGCCTTCACACTGCATGATTCAAGATCAAACCATGATCATAATCGGCCGGCAGACAATAACCAGCAGAATTGTGTCTTCGTTACTGCCATCACACAACTTGACCCTCCATTTACCGACACGTAATATGTCAACAGTAAATGAACTCCCAGCAAACGTTCAAGGAAGTGGCAACAAACAAGCCCTTTCCAATATTGAAAAGGCAATTAATTTGCAAAAGAATCAGGAACATATTCTGGAAGAAATACGCATACATAGGATTCATCAGTATTCACTTGTTGGTTCAAGTGCAATTATTCTGATGGTCGTTATCGTCATCGCCATTATCATCTTGCGAAAAAGAGGAGGTCAATCCCCGAGAGTTCAACACCTGTATGAAACCAAAAAATCAATCACGCCACCACTACAACCAACGCTTGATGACGCCGACTTCTGCATATCGTCCGTGTGAAGAGGCCCCAGCATGTTGTGTCCAACATTTGATGACGCCGAACAATTCGCAGTTCCCAGCAATGCATGAGAATTATTTCAAAACGCAAAGTTATTTCTATCATTCCCATGCGTTCAATTACAATTATTGTAATTGAACCTCATGATAGCAAAACGTGTAGCGAATGTAAATAAACCTTAGAATAAGAAATTGTACAGTAAGCATTATTTTAGTATATATAAGGCATTAGAATAGAATAAAGTTTTTATGTTCACAGTGGACACCCAGCAATACGGTCATTTTATTTAGTTTCCCCCTCCAGCGGTAAGAACTACAATAAATCCTTATTGCTGCTTAAACAGGGCCAATCTGTGAGAAAAGCCTTTATTGAGTTTCTGTTGACAGAAACTGATCTGATGCAAAAAGGGCCAAACTGCACTACGTCCTTATTAAGTTTGTCACAATGTTTGTAACACGGTGAAATAATAATGGTAGACCCCCAAGACCTTAAGGGCATATGATCGAGACCGAATTCTGAATCGAAGCCCGCTTTTAGGGATCGATTTCTCAAAAATATTGAATTTGAAGTAAACAAGTGGGAAACAACAGTGGGTATGCAAAAGCTTCAATCCATCTACGACGGATTGCAAAATACCCGACCATACCAAAAAGAAAACTGCCATGCCTCCAAAAAGGGGGCGGGATATAAAAATATAACTTTTGAATGCTTTATACTAATTGGTTGCATACATTTCGGCCTAAAACTCCGCATTTTGAACTGAAAAAATCACTTTTTTAACGCCACGCCCACAAAAGTGGGCGGAGGCACATGCAATATTTACATAAAAGTTAGAAAATGCTAATATCTACAGCTTTTGTCATAACATTTTTTGTCAAATTTCATATATATTTATTTAAAAACAGTCATTTTAAGCTAAAATCCCTTAAAAAGTGGGCGTGGCCAATGAAAAAGCTAAAATTTTTTAGTTACCTTGAAGACAATTATAAGGCAATGTTACGTACCAAAAATGAATGCGCCAGCGCCATTATAACATAGCTAAAATTTGCAAAATGTATTTTTTTAAATAAGAGATGGTCGCACATACAGGCCTGGAGTGGGCGTGTCTGTGGGCGGATTCAGCTTATTTTCAAACTTGATCTGAAGGACTGGATTTCCAACCACCCCACAAAATTTCAGCTCTCTGCCTGAAAATTTAAGGCCTAAAAGTTGCTTACATACGCACGGACGGACGGACGGACATGGCTTAATCGATTCTCGTGTCGGTCATATCTCTAAAAGGTCTTAGGGGTCTACGGTGATTATTTCACTGCGTTACAAACTATACATCAAACTTAATACCCTTAATATACCCTGGGTCGGGTATAAAAATTGCATTTTTAAGTACATTTAAGTGTAACTGGAAAATATCTGTGGAAATATCTTATAATTGATAGTTTGTTATTAGGGGCGGTTGGACCACGCCCCTTTTCGAAGTTTACATTACTCATAAATGTCAAAAAATAACTATACCATCAGCATTTTACAATGTGGGATAGGAGAGGGTATTCAAAGGTCCGTTTTACGGACTGTAACTTCTGCGTACACACTGTAGTACTTACTCACTGGTTATTTGATATATTTGCTTTAAATCCAAAAAAATTGAAACAATTTTAAAACAACATTAAAACAAACATTAAAACATTAAAACAAATAAAATGTGCAACCCCCCTTGGGGTAGGGGTAAGAATATACCCCTACCCGGTAAGGCATGCCTGTCGTAAGAGGCGACTAAAATCCACCCTCCGTATGCCGAGCGCGTAGCGCATACAAACTATGCAATGGACAAAACAAATGATTTTATTACCCCAGGTGGCAATCCGGTTTCACTAGCAAATCCACCCTCTTCGGAGGTAGGCTCTACGGATTCTGGGGAAAGCCATTTATTGCTTATAAATCCCTTTTTGAAAAAATCAAGGGTGCCTCGATCTCCACCAGCTGGATCGAAGGTCTCCGGGAAAAGAAGTCCGCCGGTTAATCAGGACTCAGCGAAAATTAAATGCTTTGAAGCGGAAAACAACGAACTCCGTGCTAAGCTTAATGAAATGGAACATCTCTACCATGAGCTTAAAAGCGAAGTAGATTCGTTACGTTAAGAAAATGAAGCCTTAAGAAACCCCCGGTGGTACTATAGTATGCGAGGAAACGCCGAAACGTCAATGTGAATACCAGACGGACGAGGAAGAACTTGCACGCGAAACGAATCCGGTCTTTAGGAAAAGGCTTACCAAGAAACGAAATGCCGGTTCTTCACCTGAAGTAGAAACCGTGCAGCAAAAAGAAGAAACACCAGTCGTATCAAACAAAGCGACAGGTATACTCCAAGAAAAAAACCGCCGACCACCTGCAATACATGTCGTTGGGATCGCGGACTACGGAAAGTTGCGAAACATCCTTAAAAATACTCTTGGGACGAAATATAACTTAACATCACTTCGAAACAACGTATGGAAAGTTAACGTCGATGACTCTGATGCCTATCGGTCACTGTCACAAAAGTTAAATTTAGAGAAAATCCAATGGTTTACTTATGAAAATCACCTCGAAAAGCCGCTGCGGGTTATCGCGAGGGGACTACACCCATCCTGTACCAAGGACGAAATAATACAAGACGTTCAAGCCCAAGGCTTTAAAATTCTTGACACCGTGTACATAATAAAGAAAGAGAAGCAATGTACGGACGAAGGCAAAGATTCCGCTGTTGTCCGACGCGGCCTGCAAATTTTTATGCTTTCTTTTGATAGAACTCAAAATATTAACGAAATCTACAAAATTAAATCAATCCTTAACATCAAGGTAAAAATCGAGCCCAAGCGGAAGGGCAACAGGCTAGGTCCCCAATGTAAGCGATGCCAAGGTTTCCGACATACGCAAGCGTAATACCAGAAAAAGCCGCGATGCGTAAAATGCGCCGGCGAACATCTCTCGACGGATTGCAATGTCAGCAGTCAGGCCCCCGCGGTTTGTGCCAATTGCAGGGGAAGTCACCCGAAGAAAAAGCTCCGAAGAAAAATAGTGAAAATAAGGGCCCAAGCCTAAAACCTCCTAAAGTAGATAAGCCAAAAACCCCTAAGTAGACAAGGGATAAGGGGTTGATTAAAGGCAAAATTCAAAGTGCGCAAGAAAACGTCGCTGGTCCTAGTTCCCACCGGAGTCAAAAGGGAGAATCCACACTTGTTTGTCCAAGATCGTACGCTCAAGTTGCGTCACGTGAAAGTAAGCCACAATCGGCCGCATCAGATTCGGTCTCTCAAATTCTAGACATGATTTTAGAAAAGTTTGAGTTGCTCAAACTTAAACAAGTAATATTCAACAAATTGAGCGAGCTCGAGTTTCAACCTCGAAAAACATTTAATAAAAAATCATGAATATGGGAAAGTCAATCAAAATAATTACATGGAATGCAAACGGCCTTTTGCAAAAAATTGACGAACTAGAAGTATTCCTACGGAAGAATAATGTAGACATATGCCTGGTTTCGGAAAACCACTTTAAAAAGGGTTCAGCACGCAAAATAAAAGGTTACATTGACTATCGCGCGCATCATCCTTCAGAAAATTCAAGAGGTGGATCCTCTCTCTACATTAAAGACTGCATTAAGCACTCCAAAAACGAAGAAATAGAACTTGACTCTATGCAAATAACCTCAGTCTCAGTAAAATTGAGTCACATAAATTACAACATCGCGACGAGCTATTTTCCTCCGCAGTATCGGCTGGCAGATGAAGATCTTGCTCTGCTCTTTGATTCACTTGGGTCAAACTTTATCATCGGCGGGGACTTTAACGCGAAAAATACTTTTTGGGGCTCACGGTGCAATTCAACAAGAGGCAGAGCCCTCTTTAAAGCAAGTACAAAACGCGGCGTGATCTTCTTATCGACGGGAAAGCCAACATATTGGCCAACCGACAGAAATAAAATACCTGATCTTGTCGACTGCTTTATCGCCAAGGGGGTACCTCGTTACTTTACGAACGTAGAAGAACGCTTAGAATAGAACGTAGAAGAATAGAGCGCCTAGATTAACTAACAACAACACCGACTGGGACGGCTTTAGAAAATACTGCAAAGAAAACATAGTTTAAAATGAACCGCTCAAAACGCCACTTGAAATAGAAGACGAATTAGATAAACTCGTGAGAGTTGTTCAGAGCGTTGCTTGGAATAACACTTCTTTTCGGAGGTCCGAAATATCGAACAGCGGAACAATATATCCGCGAGAAATAGAAGAGCTAATATGCGAAAATAGGAGAGCCCGCAAGAGATGGCAACGTTCGCGAGCACCCCCGGATAAGACCATCTTGAACCACCTTTCTAACAAACTGAAGCACGAACTTCAAGATTTTAAAAGTCGCGAGACTACTGCTTACCTCGAAAGTTTGACTGCCGATAAAGGTTCGAACTACTCTCATTGGAAAGCAGTCAAGTCCGTTAAGAAGCCTATAGCACACTCTGTGCCATTAAGAAAAGCCTACGGCGAGTGGGCAAGAGAAGACAAGGAAAAAGCGGATTTATTTGCAGATTACCTAGAAGAAACATTCAAACCGTTTGACGGGGAACCGTTGGTCGAGGAGTCAATCCTTATGCGGTACAAGATAATTATAGAATAAAAACCGTGTCATTGGCTGAACTTTGTCAAACGATAAATAATCTGAAAAAGAACAAAGCCCCTGGCTACGACTTAATTACTAGCGAAATTCTAAAGGAGCTACCGAAAAAAGCTTTGGTCAAGCTTCTCTATATCATAAACGCTTCCATGAGAGTTTTATACGTTCCAAGGCAATGGGAAGTGGCCGAGGTCATAATGGTTCCGAAACCAGGAAAAAACATTCAACAATCGACCAGATCTATCAAATAACAAACGAAATCGAAAAAGCTCTGGAAGCGAAAAAGATATGTACTAGCGCTTTTCTCGACGTATCGCAAGCCTTCGACAAGGTGTGGCACGAAGGCCTGAAGTACAAATTAAGGCTTTGCTTACCAGAAAAACTCTATTGAATCTTAGAGTCTTACATTAAAAACAGAATCTTTCGCGTAAGGTACGAAAATGAGTACTCGGAATTCAAAGAGATAAATGCCGGTGTCCCGCAAGGAAGCATTCTCGGCCCAATATTATTTTTGCTCTATACAAGAGACATACCCCACGATGAGGGAATAGTTTTAGCTACGTTCGCAGACGACACTGCTATTCTCGCTATTGATACGACAGCTCAATTATCAACAGGGAAACTCCAGCGCGCTTTAGACAAAATATGCGACTGGACGAAGAGCTGGCAAGTCGTCCTTAACGAGACTAAATCAACGCGTGTTAACTTTACTTATAAAAAGATAAACAACAAACCTTTATTCATTAACTCGGTACAAATCCCGTACTCAAATGAAGCGAAATATCTAGGAATGACTCTAGACGCAAAACTTAAATGGAAGCCGCACGTTAAAAAGAAACGCGACGAGCTCGAAATCAAGTTAAGAGAAATGAATTGGCTTATCGGAAGATTTTCGAAACTAAGCATATATAACAAACTGCTTTTGTATAAGCAAGTGCTAAAACCGTCTTGGACGTACGGTATACAACTCTGGGGTTGTACTAAACCAAGCAATATATCTATTTTAGAAACTTTTCAAAATAAGACTCTCAGAGCAATCGTTAATGCTCCATGGTACATAAGAAATAGCGATCTAAACCGAGATCTAGGAATCGCAACCGTGTCTGACGAGGTAACAAACTTTGCTCGCAAACTTAGTACTCGTCTTCGCGGACACTGCAACAATGAAATTATCCGAACTTTGGATCAGACAAATCTTACGCGCCGACTACAACGAATGAAACCGTTAGATCTAGCAGCATAAGATGAAACCGCATAAATTGACGGTATTGAAGGTGCCTTCATTGGAAGGCAGCTTGCCACACGCGATTACTACAGAAGCTTGAACTACTTGTTAAGGAAACTTAGTCGTAGTCTGACGGAAAATAGGAGGTTTTTTAGTGAGTAAGAATCTCACACTACTATGAGCACGCGCGGCCGGTCCTCGTAGTGCCTATGAAGGTTTTTCCTATCCACGGAAAAAAAACTATAAAATGTTCAGATATGTGCGTAAGCTATCAACTCAAATAAATAAATTTTTGTCACGCCCACTTTTGGGGGCGTTTTTAAGTAAAAAAACAAATTTTTAATATAAAACTGCGATCAACACGTGTATACTGCATCTGATAAAAAATATGATAAAAAATTTATGTTATTAAAAAGGGGTTGATGCCACGCCCCTTTTTTTAAAAAGAAGATTCTTAGCTGACAAATTCTTAACACAATTTAAGTTATTAGAAACTGAAATTAAACAACCAAGATTTTTGACGCATTTTGAAGCTTGACAGTGGTCAATTGGGATGGGGTATCCAACGATTCGCCTAGTTATTATTTCGTTTTGACAAGCAGCTCTTTTATTATCTATTTTCATTTTTATGTTGCGCAGGAAATAACAATAAATCGGGCAAACCAATATCGTTTGGTCTAATAACAGAGTTTGTACCATAAGAAATTCGAAAGTCTTATAAACCCCATTGAAAATATCAGATTGGTCCTTTTTGCGTAACACTATCGATATGCATTCTAATAAACGGTTTTTATGTCCCATCCCATAGGATAGTCGGTAGTTTTAAGGCCTTAAATTTTGAGCTAGGAACTTGAAACTTAATATCTGTTCTTTCTAGGTCCCGAAGCAGTACAAGTGTAAAAAAATTTAAAAATTTAAAATTGTCGTAAGAAGCTGAAATTTGGTACGCGTTATCGTCGCTTAAGTGTATTGTGATTGACGTTTCAAAAAAAGGCAAAGACCGATTTACTGATTTCGACAACAAATTTCAACAACTTTCTTACCTTTACAAATTTGTTGTCCTGAGTTAGGAGATCACAAAAATAACATTCTGCCGCCTGGTACTGGGGGCGTCTGGGAGATGCACCGACTTAAAGTTGCACAAATAAGTAAGAGAGTTAACCAATAGTAAGATTTCATACGAAGCTGAAATTTGATATTTAGCGTCTCGTAGCGATTCCACGCCATAAAAAATAAAATCATATCGGTAGACCTGTCGTAGTGGGCGTGGCATAGAACTAAAAAAAAATAATTCATTTTTTTTTGTTTATTTTTTGTTTATTTTTGTTTTTTTGTTTAAAAACGAAAAAAAAAATTACTTAATATATTATGTAGAAAACATCCAGTCCTACATTTTCTTCATATAAAGTTTTGAGCCATGCCCACATTTGGAGGCAGAGTTTAAGAAAAACCTTAAATTTTTTTAAATATAGTTCATTTTAAGCCTAAATAATAAAAGAATAAGAAATAAATCTTACCATACAAGTCAGACCAGACTTCATTCTACATTTCATTCATACAAAGTTTTTGGCGACGCCCATTTTAAGGGGCCGATTTTACATAAACAAAATTTTAGGCAAAAAATGCATTTTTGCGTGCATTTGCAAGCTAGGCAAACATATAAGGCTCTATAACTAAATAAAAACATCAGCATAGATATCCCCACGTTAGGTTTGCAAGTGCATAAATAAATGCATTTTTTGCCTAAAAATTTTATTTATGTAAAATTGGCCCCTTAAAATGCTCGTGGCCAAAAACTTTGCATGAATGAAATCGGAATGTAAAATAAAGTCTGGTCTGACTTGTATGGTAAAATTTATTTCTTATTCTCTTACAAATTAGGCTTAAAATAAACTATATTTTGAAAATTTAAGGTTTTTCTTAAACTCTGCCTCCAAATGTGGGCATGGCTCAAAACCTTATTTGGAAAAACTGTAGGACTGGGTGTGTTTCTACACAATATATTAAGTAAATTTTTTTTCGATTTTGAACAAAAATATTGCATAAAATGCATTTGAATTATTATTTTTTAGATCTATGCCATGCCCACTACGACATGTCTACCGATATGATTTTATTTTTTATGACTTGGAATCGCTACGAGACGTTAAATACGATATTTCAGCTTCGTGTGACATCTTACTATTGGTTAACTTTCTTACTTATTTGTGCAAGTTTAAGTCGGTGCATTTTCCAGAGGTCCCGGTACCAGGCGGCAGAATGTTATTTTTGTGATCTTCTAAGTCAGGACAAAAAATTTGTGAAGGTTAGAAATTTTTTGAAATCGTTAAAAAAAATTGTCATCAGCTCTCCGACTGATGTAGGAGGTACACTAAGTTTGTCACATAGTTTGTAACACGGTGAACTTTTAATGGTAGATCCCCAAGACCTTAAGGGCATATGATCGAGACCGAATTCTGAATGGAATAAGCCATGTCCGTCCATCAGTCCGTCTGTCTGTATGTCACATGTTTTTAGGCCTTAAATTTTGAGCTATTGTGCTGAAAATTCATACGTAAGGTCCACGTCATGTGAGCGCAGTGCAAGTGTAACCAGTCAGTAAGTGCTACAGTGTGTACGCAGAAGTTACAGTCCGTAAAACGGACCGTTGAATACCTCATCCTATCCCACATTGTAAAATGCTGATGGCATAGTTATTTTTTGACATTTTATAAGTAAAGCAAACTTCGAAAAAGGGCGTTGTTGGCAACGCCGACGATTTATTGTAGAAACCTTCCACCTCCGCACTCGTCCACTGGGCTACCGTAAGTAGCTCAGATTTTTCGAGAAGGCAACCGCCATTTTATTTGGGCCCATCCGGCATTTTTTTCTTTCCTTTTTTTGTACAAGCTGAGAATGACATCATCCTTTCACTGAGTCGTAATTTATAAATTGTCTACAGAATTAAAACTAGATACTAGTAAGCTGATTTAAAAAAAGAATAAAGAAGACTTAAATGTTGAAACATTGCCACGAGATCGAAGTCTTTTTTCATTTGATCCACGTGGACGTTCCCGACCAAAGTCCGACTGTTGGTACCGAATTGTACCAACAATTTTCAACATTTAAATCATTATTGCTTCGCATCAAGTGCAATCTACAATTTATACAACGATTATCAACGAATTTGCTGCCTGAAACGAGGAGATCATCGCCGCCGATATGCCGCCAAAGAAGCCCCAAACCACCAAAAGCAACAAGAAGCACCGCACACCGGAGGAGTTCAATTGCCGCCTATGCCACGATCCCGACTCCGCTGGTGATATGGTCCAGTGTGATAGATGCAACGGATGGACCCACTATGCGTGCGCAGGTGTAAGCAGCTTTGTGCAAGATGTGGAGTGGCAATGTGCCACATGTGAAACAGGTAAGAGACAGTCTTTTTCACCAGTATCTGTAGAAGTAGTTTTTGCGTCTGTTGATGAGAGCATAGCCAAAATAAAAGAACCAAATCCCAATGTCATATACACTGCCCCTACTGCTACGTTTAAACAAATTGTAAATCCCACCGAATCACTTCCAACGCCATGCACAGCCTCAAATACAACATGGATTCCAGCAAATCTCAATTCATCTGCTGCTACAACTAGTGCAGCATGCTTCGTTTCTGCAGCTCATACTGAGACTGCAGCTGCTGTTCCAAATGCTGCCACAACTGGTGCAGCACCTTTTGCAAAGGCCGCTAGTGGTACTGCGACTGATGGTGCCTTTACAACTGCTGCTGCCACAACTGGTGCAGCTACAAGTGGTGTAGGACGTTTTACATCTGCAGCTCATAGTGCGACTCCTGCCGCTTTCGCAAATGCTACTACAACTGATACCGCTTATGTTACTGCTACGCCTGGTGTTTCTACAATTGGTGCTGCTACGACAAGTGCTGCTACAACTGGTGCAGCACGTGTTGCAAATGGTAAGGGAACTACTACAACTGGTGCAGGACGTTTTACGTCTGAAGCTCATAGTGGGGCTCTATCTGCTGTCTCAAATGCTGCCACAACTGGTGCAGCACGTGTTGTAAATGCTGCTGGGGTTAGTGCCGCGTCTGGTTCTTGTACAACAATTATAAGCACTGCTGCAACTAGTGCAAATTCAATTGGTGAAGCACGTTTTGCACCTGCAGCTCATATTGCGACTCCTGCCGCTGTCGTAAATGCTGCCACAACTGGTGCTACTTATTGTACTGCTACGCCCGGTGCTTCTACAACTGGTGCTGCTTCTACTTGTGCAGCTACAACTGGTGAAGCACGTTTTGCACCTGCAGCTCATATTGCGACTCCTGCCGCTGTCGTAAATGCTGCCACAACTGGTGCTACTTATTCTACTGCTACGCCTGGTGCTTCTACAACTGGTGCTGCTTCTACTTGTGCAGCTACAACTGGTGAAGCACGTTTGGCACCTGCAGCCCATATTGCGACTCCTGCCGCTATCGTAAATGCTGCCACAACTGGTGCTACTTATTCTACTGCTACGCCTGGTGCTTCTACAACTGGTGCTGTTTCTACTTGTGCAGCTACAACTGGTGAAGCGCGTTTTGCACCTACAGCTCATATTGCGACTCCTGCCGCTGTCGTAAATGCTGCCACAACTGGTGCTACTTATTCTACTGCTACGCCTGGTGCTTCTACAACTGGTGCTGCTTCTACTTGTGCAGCTACAACTGGTGAAGCACGTTTGGCACCTGCAGCCCATATTGCGACTCCTGCCGCTGTCGTAAATGCTGCCACAACTGGTGCTACTTATTCTACTGCTACGCCTGGTGCTTCTACAACTGGTGCTGCTTCTACTTGTGCAGCTACAACTGGTGAAGCGCGTTTTGCACCTACAGCTCATATTGCGACTCCTGCCGTTGTCGTAAATGCTGCCATAACTGGTGCTACTTATGTTACTGCTACGCCTGGTGCTTCTACAACGGGTGCTGCTTCTACTAGTGCAGCTACAACTGGTGAAGCACGTTTCGCATCTGCCGCTCATACTGCGACTCCAACCGCTGTTGCAAATGCTGCCACAACTGGTGCAGCACGCGTTGCAAATACTAATGGTGCTTTCATAGCTGGTGCTGCTACAATTGGTGAAGCACGTTTCGCATCTGCAGCTCATATTGCGACTCCACCTGCTATCGCAAATGTACCACAACTTACCAATGGATCTGCGACATTGACATCTTTATGCACCAGGGGAATGGTGAGCGAATTTGGTAGCCTGGTCCCGGTGGCTGAAGCCGGTTTGCCAACGACCTCGACCCGACTAAATAACATCGGGAGTTCAGCTGCCAGCCATAGACGTAGGAGTTCAAAAGGATCAGTCGGCTCAAAGTCATCTAAAAGGTCCTTAGCAAAGCAATTTCAAATGGAACTCCGAATGTTAGAGGAGGAGCAGGAACTTAAGGCAAAGAGAGATAGCGAGTACCTCGAGAAGAAATACAGGATCCTGAGCCAGCTGGAGGATAACTCATCGGGAACTGAAGACAACGAAACGTCGTCATCAATCTCAAAGGTGAACAACTGGCTTGGCAACCAAGAAGCACACGGTGGTTTCGCATCGGCAATCAACGTTGTTCCCCCGATTCCTGAAGGCCTTGGTCCCATAGATGGAGGGATCGTCAGAGGAGAGGAACCAGCTTTGCGTCAGCCAACACAACCACCGGTTCTGAAGCGATTTGAGACAGTAGCGGCTCCAATACAACCACCGCTCACTTACGTCTCACACGAGCCGCCGCCATTGCATAGTCATCCGACCAGAATTCTCCAATCTCGAGTTGAAACGGCTCCTTCGTATGCAGCAGCTGAGCGACCTCAACGAGATATATTCTCCGTGCATGCGCAACCAACGCAGGCTATACCGCAACATCGTCAGTACCTCGAGCACCATCCGACAATGAGAATGCCAGAGCCACATATGAACAGTTCATCTTATCAAGGCTTATCGAAAGCTAACTTAGCAGCCCGGCACTTGGTCTGTCGAGACTTACAATGCTTTGGTGGCAGCCCTGACGAATGGCCGTTATTCATCTCCAACTTCTATAGGAGTACCGAGCTTTGTGCGTTTACTGATGAAGAGAACCTGGTGAGACTACAAAAGGCCCTAAAGGGGAAAGCCTTGGAAGCGGTTCGAAGTCTTCTTGTACAACCGAACTGTGTGCATCGAGTCATCGCAACACTAAAAATGCTGTACGGAGATCCGGAGCATATCGTCCACACGCTCACCCAAAAGGTCTACTCCACGCCATCGCCAAAGGCCGAGAAACTTGAAACCTTGGTTATATTTTGCCCTCACCGTCCAAAACCTCTGTGCGACTATAGAAGCCTCGGGACTAGAAGCTCACCTTAATAATGCAACAATGTTGCACCGGCTAGTGAGTAAACTGCCCCCTGCCATTCGTCTTGACTGGGCTAAATACAAGCGTTCGCTGACGGAATGCAACCTCTCACATTTTAGTACATGGATTTACGAAATCGCCGAAGCTGCCAACAGTGTTATCGTTACCGAAACAACATCCGTGGCTCCAGAGTCCAAGTCTCAAGGAAGGATTGGGAAGGAGAGAGGATTCCTCAACGCACACTATACGCAGAGAGACGGGAACAACAATAACGTGGTGCCTTCGAGACCTAAATGCTGCATTTGTAAGGGTGACTGCAAATCGGTTGCAGAATGTAAACATTTTCAACAACTCAGCCGAACGTTAAAATGGGCTGCTCTGAGGGAACACAGGTTATGCCGCAGATGTCTGGAACAACATGGCCATCGCAACTGCCCTTCAACCGCAGAATGTGGGAAGAGTGGATGTACCTTTAAGCACCACCGACTTCTTCACAACGACGAAAAGGATCGTGAGGAGCAAAGCCCTACAGTTGGACAACTCGCCTTGCACACTCAAACGCAACGCAGCACTCGCAGTGAAATCTCTGAGGTGAACCTTTTTCGCATCGTACCGATAATATTGTACAACAAGGATATCCAACTTCAAACATTTGCATTCTTGGACGACGGATCGTCTCTATCACTGATGGACGAAGAAATTGCCCAGTCCCTCAACATTAAGGGATCACCACAACCGCTCTGTATCAAATGGACCGGTAATACGCACAGATATGAAGACGACTCCGAAACATTCTCCTTAGACATCTCGGGAACACCCCCAAAGGCGGAAAGGTTCAGGTTGTCGGACGTACACACAGTCAAAAGCTTACAGCTGCCCATCCAATCAGTCGATTATAATGACTTGCAGCAGAAGTACGAGCATCTTAAAGGGCTGCCCATTGAATCGTATGAGCGCGCCGTCCCGCGACTACTTATCGGCCTCAACAATTCGAAGCTTAGTCTCCCACTGCGATATAAAGAAGGAAAAGCAAGAGAACCAGTCGCTACCAAGACAAGACTAGGGTGGATCGTGCATGGAACTTGCGATGAACGATCGAACGGAGCTACCAACAACGACGACCAGTACAGTCTTCACCTGTGCGAGTGTCACTCCGACCTTCAACGGCTAGTGAAAGACTTCATAAGCAGTGACAGTTTTGGTACGTCATATCCTGGGAGCACCGTACTACCTACAGATGACAAGCGAGCGCTAGAGATGCTGAATGCCTACACACGGCGGAAGAAGGGACGCTTCGAGACTCCGCTCCTGTGGAAGAGTGACCAGATCCAGTTGCCCGACAGTCTACCCATGGCTAAAAGGAGATTAGCTTGTCTTCACCGCCGAATGAAACGAGAACCACTGCTAGCTGAGGCGCTTAAAAAGAAAATAGAGGAGTACACATCCAAGGGCTACGCCCGGAAGCTGACTGCTAAAGAAGTTGCCGAAGGAAGTCGTCGTTGTTGGTACCTCCCAATATTTCCGGTGCAGAACCCAAACAAACCTGGAAAGCTAAGGATCGTATGGGACGCTGCAGCTACTGTCCAAGGTGTTTCACTGAACTCCGTGCTCTTAAAAGGTCCTGATCAACTCACCTCACTAACATCCGTGATTTATAAGTTTAGAGAAAACCTGGTAGCCATTTGCGGGGACATTATGGAAATGTTCCACCAGGTCCAAATTCGAAAAGAAGATCGGAACTTCCAAAGATTCTTGTGGAGCACGGGTGATGACCAGGAGCCGGAGGTGTATGTGATGAATGTGATGACGTTCGGGGCAACGTGCTCGCCTTGTTGCGCTCAATTCATAAAAAACAAGAACGCCGATGAGTTTGCTGACTCGTATCCAAGAGCCGTCCGATCTATAAAGGAAAATCACTACGTTGATGATTTAATGGATAGCGTTGCAACTGAAGAGGAAGCTATTCGTCTAGCCAAGGAGGTCCGTTACATTCATCAACAGGGAGGTTTCTTCATACGGAACTGGATCTCGAATTCACCGTTAGTGCTCAAGGCTCTGAGTTCCGAAGCCCCAGACAGCATGAATCTTAACGTCGATGTAGAACTGACCACTGAGAAAGTTTTAGGGATGTGGTGGTGTACTTCTAAAGACTGCTTCACATATAAGCTCTCAACCAACCCAAGCCAAGCCGAGATTCTTTTTGGTGGACGACGCCCCACGAAGTGTGAGGTTCTACGAGTACTCATGACCATCTTTGACCCACTGGGTCTGCTGGCACATTTTCTGATGTTCATCAAGGTACTGCTACAGGACATCTGGCGCTCAAAGATCGATTGGGACGAACAAATTCAGGACTGTGAGTACGAAAAGTGGCAAAAGTGGGTAAAATACTTACCGCTGATGGAAACTCTGGAAATCCCTCGTTGCTACATAGCTCTACAACCCAAAAACAACTCCGAGCGCCAGCTACATGTCTTCGTTGACGCCAGCGAGAACGGGTTTGCTGCAGTGGCTTATTTAAGAACAATCACCGATGACGTGGTGGAATGTGCGCTCATAGGTGCCAAAACTAGAGTGGCACCTCTAAAAAGCCTATCAATACCCAGACTCGAACTGCAAGCTGCGGTTCTGGGTGCCCGTTTTGCAAGGAACATCATGGAATCTCATACCGTTCAACTTTCCAAACGCTATTTCTGGTCAGACTCCAAGAACGTCTTGAGTTGGATTCGATCGGATCATCGGAGGTACCGACAGTTTGTTGCGTTTCGGGTCAGCGAGATCCTGGACCTTACGGAAATATCAGAGTGGCGTTGGGTACCTACGAAAGCGAATGTAGCGGACGAAGGTACAAAGTGGCAGAAGCTTCCAGAATTCAAATCTACGAGCCGGTGGTTTATGGGACCAGACTTCTTGAAACTCCATGCAGACGACTGGCCTCAGGAACCCCTAAACGAAGCCGTGACCGAAGAAGAACTTAAAACACACTTCGTCAACGTACACAGCGCTACCCTTGAAAATGTTTTCCGATTTTATGAAAACTCGAGCTGGAATAGATTAATGAGAAGTACAGCGTGGGTTTACCGCCTTATTCACAATTGGGTACATTGTCGAAGACTTAAAATAGAGAGGATTTACGGGCCATTGTCTCAAGAAGAACTTCAGCGGTCGACAACATCAATCCTTAAAGAAGTGCAAGCCAGTGTATACGCCAAGGAATTAGCGTGCCTGCGATTCAACAGCCCTGTAGACACCTCCAGTGAACTTCATAACCTCTGTCCGTTCCTAGACGAAGAAGGTATTATCAGAGCAAACGGCCGAATTCACCATGCGAAAAACGTAAGCGAGAATGTTAAAACACCCATCATTCTCCCAAGATCGCATTGGGTGACCCATCTCATCGTCATGGACATGCACTGTCGTTATAGCCACCAAAATCATGAAACAGTTATTAACGAACTTCGACAAAGTTTTCACATATCGAGAATGAGAGCAACCCTCAATACAGTCAGGAGAACCTGCCAACAGTGCAAGAACAACAGGGTTAAACCATTACACCCCATTATGGCACAGCTTCCACCTGCGCGACTCGCATCGTTTTGTCGGCCGTTTTCGTTTGTCGGAGTCGATTACTTCGGCCCTATCAGCGTAACCATCCTGCGAAGAACCGTTAAACGGTGGGGCGTATTGATCACCTGTCTGACCACGAGAGCGATCCATATTGAAGTCGCTCACTCACTATCGTCGGATTCCTGCATTATGGCATTTCGGAACTTTATAGGCCGTCGCGGCACTCCGATCGAAATATATAGTGACAACGGCACCAACTTCACCGGAGCTGAACGGGAATTAAGCGAAGCCTTTAAAAACGTTGATAAGGACAAACTTATAGAGACGTTCACAACCGCCAACACCAAATGGAAATTCATTCCTCCAGCGTCACCACACATGGGAGGAAGTTGGGAAAGGCTGGTGAGGTCTGTAAAGACTGTGCTGTACCAGATCATGCCGACCCACAACCCATCAGATGAACTTCTTAGAAGCATGCTCATCGAAGCTGAGAACGTAGTCAATTCACGTCCATTGACCTATATCCCTATCGATAGCGACACCGAAGAGGCATTGACTCCTAATCATTTCCTTTTGGGATCTTCAAGTGGTTCTAAACCACTAGCAGTGTTCGACGATGACATTGGGGTTGTTAGAAAAAATTGGTTAGCCTCTCAACAGTACGCGGAACGCTTCTGGCGGCGCTGGGTTAAAGAGTATCTCCCTACCATAACTCGCCGTACCAAATGGTTCAAACCTGTGAAGCCCATCGAAGTTGGGGACGTCGTCCTAATTGTAGACCCAAACAGCCCCAGGAACTGCTGGCCAAAAGGGCGGGTGATACAAACCAGAGTGTCTAAGGACGGCCAGGTACGGAGCGCCTTCGTCGCAACACAGGCCAGAGTCTATGAAAGGCCCGCTACAAAATTGGCTATTTTAGACGTGAAGGCTCCAGAAGACGTTAAGCTGCGGAAGGTCCTACCGGCGGGGAGTGTTGGCAACGCCGACGATTTATTGTAGAAACCTTCCACCTCCGCACTCGTCCACTGGGCTACCGTAAGTAGCTCAGATTTTTCGAGAAGGCAACCGCCATTTTATTTGGGCCCATCCGGCATTTTTTTCTTTCCTTTTTTTGTACAAGCTGAGAATGACATCATCCTTTCACTGAGTCGTAATTTATAAATTGTCTACAGAATTAAAACTAGATACTAGTAAGCTGATTTAAAAAAAGAATAAAGAAGACTTAAATGTTGAAACATTGCCACGAGATCGAAGTCTTTTTTCATTTGATCCACGTGGACGCTCCCGACCAAAGTCCGACTGTTGGTACCGAATTGTACCAACAGGCGTGGTCCAATCGCCCCTAATTACAAACTATTAATTATAAGATATTTCCACAGGTATTTCCAAGTTACACCTAATTGTACGTAAAAATGCAATTTTTTGGTTCAAATTCAATATTTTTGAAAAATATTGACAGTTGGCTGGCTGCCTCCTTGACTGCAAGGACCTCCGCTTGGAAGACGCTGCAAGAATCGGGCAATTTTATTGATTTTTCTATAAGTGGGTTCTCAGAGTAGAGACCTGCACCCGTGTCTATGCTCATTTTTGACCCATCTGTGTATATGGCTATAGAATCTTAGAGTCTTACCTTAAAAACAGAATCTTTCGCGTAAGGTACGAAAATGAGTACTCGGAATTCAAAGAGATAAATGCCGGTGTCCCGCAAGGAAGCGTTATCGGCCCAATGTTATTTTTGCTCTATACAAGAGACATACCCCACGATGAGGGAATAATTTTAGCTACGTTCGCAGACGACACTGCTATTCTCGCTATTGATACGACAGTTGAATTATCAACAGGGAAACTCCAGCGCGCTTTAGACAAAATATGCGACTGGACGAAGAGCTGGCGAGTCGTCCTTAACGAGACTAAGTCAACGCATGTTAACTTTACTTATAAAAAGATAAACAACAAACCTTTATTCATTAACTCGGTACAAATCCCGTACTTAAATGAAGCGAAATATCTAGGAATGACTCTAGACGCAAAACTTAAATGGAAGCCGCACGTTAAAAAGAAACGCGACGAGCTCGAAATCAAGTTAAGAGAAATGAATATATAACAAACTGCTTTTGCATAAGCAAGTGCTAAAACCATCTTGGACGTACGGTATACAACTCTGGGGTTGTACTAAACCAAGCAATATATCTATTTTAGAAACTTTTCAAAATTAGACACTCAGAGCAATCGTTAATGCACCATGGTACATAAGAAATAGCGATCTAAACCGAGATCTAGGAATCGCAACCGTGTCTGACGAGGTAACAAACTTTGCTCGCAAACTTAGTACTCATCTTCGCGGACACTGCAACAATGAAATTATCTGAACTTTGGATCAGACAAATCTTACGCGCCGACTACAACGAATGAGACCGTTAGATCTAGCAGCATAAGATGAAACCGCATAAATTGACGGTATTGTAGGTGCCTTCGTTGGAAGGCAGCTTGCCACACGCGATTACTACAGAAGCTTGAACTACTTGTAAAGGAAACTTAGTCGTAGTCTGACGGAAAATGGGATGTTTTTTAGTGAGTAAGAATCTCACACTACTATGAACACGCGCGGCCGGTCCTCGTAGTGCCTATGAAGGTTTTTCCTATCCACGGAAAAAAAACTATAAAATGTTCAGATATGTGCGTAAGCTATCAACTCAAATAAATAAATTTTTGTCACGCCCACTTTTGGGGGCGTTTTTAGGTAAAAAAACAAATTTTTAATATAAAACTGCGATCAATACGTGTATACTGCATCTGATAAAAAATAAGATAAAAAATGTATGTTATTAAAAAGGGGTTGATGCCACGCCCCTTTTTTTAAAAAGAAGATTCTTAGCTGACAAATTCTTAACACAATTTAAGTTATTAGAAAGTGAAATTTAACAACCAAGATTTTTGACGCATTTTGAAGCTTGACAGTGGTCAATTGGGATGGGGTATCCAACGATTCGCCTAGTTATTATTTCGTTTTGACAAGCAGCTCTTTTATTATCTATTTTCATTTTTATGTTGCGCAGGAAATAACAATAAATCGGGCAAACCAATATCGTTTGGTCTAATAACAGAGTTTGTACCATAAGAAATTCGCAAGTCTTATAAACCCCATTGAAAATATCAGATTGGCCCTTTTTGCGTAACACTATCGATATGCATTCTAATAAACGGTTTTTATGTCCCATCCCATAGGATAGGAGGTATATTAAGTTTGATTCATAGTTTGTAACATAGAGAAATAATCACCGTACCCCTAAGACCTTAAGGGCATATGATCGAGACCGAATTGTTAGTCGAATGAGCCATGTCCATCCGCTCGTCCGTGTGTCGGTAGTTTTAAGGCCTTAAATTTTGAGCTAGGAACTTGAAACTTAATATCTGTTCTTTCTAGGTCCCGAAGCAGTTCAAGTGTAAAAAAATTTAAAAATTTAAAATTGTCGTAAGAAGCTGAAATTTGGTACGCGTTATCGTCGCTTAAGTGTATTGTGATTGACGTTTCAAAAAAAGGCAAAGACCGATTTACTGATTTCGACAACAAATTTCAACAACTTTCTTACCTTTACAAATTTGTTGTCCTGAGTTAGAAGATCACAAAAATAACATTCTGCCGCCTGGTACTGGGGGCGTATGGGAGATGCACCGACTTAAAGTTGCACAAATAAGTAAGAGAGTTAACCAATAGTAAGATTTCATACGAAGCTGAAATTTGGTATTTAGCGTCTCGTAGCGATTCCACGCCATAAAAAATAAAATCATATCGGTAGACCTGTCGTAGTGGGCGTGGCATAGAACTAAAAAATAATAATTCATTTTTTTTTGTTTATTTTTTGTTTATTTTTGTTTTTTTGTTTAAAATCGAAAAAAAAAATTACTTAATATATTATGTAGAAAACATCCAGTCCTACATTTTCTTCATATAAAGTTTTGAGCCATGCCCACATTTGGAGGCAGAGTTTAAGAAAAACCTTAAATTTTTTTAAATATAGTTCATTTTAAGCCTAAATAATAAAAGAATAAGAAATAAATCTTACCATACAAGTCAGACCAGACTTCATTCTACATTTAATTCATACAAAGTTTTTGGCGACGCCCATTTTAAGGGGCCGATTTTACATAAACAAAATTTTAGGCAAAAAATGCATTTTTGCGTGCATTTGCAAGGTTAGGCAAACATTTAAGGCTCTATAACTAAATAAAAACATCAGCATAGATATCCCCACGTTAGGTTTGCAAGTGCATAAATAAATGCATTTTTTGCCTAAAATTTTATTTATGTAAAATCGGCCCTTTAAAATGCTCGTGGCCAAAAACTTTGCATGAATGAAATTGGAATGTAAAATAAAGTCTGGTCTGACTTGTATGGTAAAATTTATTTCTTATTCTCTTACAAATTAGGCTTAAAATAAACTATATTTTAAAAAATTTAAGGTTTTTCTTAAGCTCTGCCTCCAAATGTGGGCATGGCTCAAAACCTTATTTGGAAAAACTGTAGGACTAGGTGTGTTTCTACATAATATATTAAGTAAATTTTTTTTCGATTTTGAACAAAAATATTGCATAAAATGCATTTGAATTATTATTTTTTAGATCTATGCCACGCCCACTACGACATGTCTACCGATATGATTTTATTTTTTATGACTTGGAATCGCTACGAGACGCTAAATACGATATTTCAGCTTCTTGTGACGTCTTACTATTGGTTAACTTTCTTACTTATTTGTGCAAGTTTAAGTCGGTGCATTTTCCAGAGATCCCGGTACCAGGCGGCAGAATGTTATTTTTGTGATCTTCTAAGTCAGGACAAAAAATTTGTGAAGGTTAGAAAGTTTTTGAAATCAGTAAAAAAAATTGTCATCAGCTCTCCGACTAAAAGGATAGGAGGTACACTAAGTTTGTCACATAGTTTGTAACACGGTGAACTTTTAATGGTAGACCCCCAAGACCTTAAGGGCATATGATCGAGACCGAATTCTGAATCGAATAAGCCATGTCCGTCCATCCGTCCGTTATTATTTCACCGTGTTACAAACTATGTGACAAACTTAAAATACCTTCTATCCTATGCGATGGGGCATAAAAATTTGCAAGTACCTCCAGAGATTTCAAAATTGTTAGACGTTCTCAAAGGCAGAAATTTGACATTTAGCATCTCCTAATGAATGTAAGACACAAAAAAGAAAAATTTAATTGGTAAATTTCCTCCATCTATTTTAGGGGTTGCTCGAAATTGAAAAAATATTGCATAATATTTTATGTAGAAAACGCTTAGTTCTACATTTTTTCATACAAGACTTTGGGCCACGCCCACATTTGGAGGCAGAATTGAAGAAAAACCTGAAATTTTCCAGAAAAACGTAATTTCGACTGGCCTTGAGCCTAATTTAGGAAAGCATGAAACAAAAAAAGTAGCAGGTTAGTTAAGCATGACTTCAGTCCCTATTTCGTTTATATAAAGTTTTTAGCCATGGTGCCTTTTAGGGGTCCATTTTTCAAAAATATTGAATTTGAACCAAAAAATTGCATTTTTGCGTACTTTTAAGCGTAACTTGGAAATATCTTATAATTGGTAGTTTGTAATTAGGGGTGATTGGACCACGCCCCTTTTTGAAGTTTGCAAAAATAACAATGCCATCAGCATTTTACAATGTGGGAAAGGATGGGGTATTCAACGGTCCGTTTTACGGACTGTAACTTCTGCGTACACACTGTAGCACTTACTGGTTTTTATTTACTTTGGGTAGTTTGAGCGACGAGTGTGGAGGCTTTTTGAACATGTTGGGCTTGTAGCGACTCCAGTCAGGCAACTCCTCCGTTTCATCTGCTACTGGGATTACTAAACAACTTAATGGATAATTACAGGCTGAAATAAATGATAAAAGAAACCATTCTCTTTTTCTGCAGAGTTATTGAAATCACTTTCGAAAATATCTTGCGTCCCACTTTTAACTTCCTGAAATGCATCGTTATCCCACAGTGCGTCTGTTCCCAAAAATTCTTCCTGCTGACATACCTTCAGAATCGCATTATCAACTGCGGTGATGCAAGATTCTGCCTTCAGGCCTCCTCCAGTACAAAACGTTTGTTTCTTATCCTCCGCAAAATTACTTTCCACCATTTTTTTTAAATTTTTATATTTAGTCCGGAGACTATCGCCAGTTCTGTTGGTGCCGCACTTGCCGTTTTTGCGATTTCTTTTGCGAAAAATTTGTACTTCGCTTGGCTTACCTTTGTTATTGTTTGCAAAAAATTGAAATTTGACATTTAGCATCTCCTGATGAATGTAAGATACAAAAAAAGACAAATTTAATTGGTAAACCTCCTCTAGTGGGCGTGGCATCTATTTTAAGGGTATATCTTCAAATGCAGATTACTCAATATTTTTGCTTGAAACTGAAAAAAATTTGCAAAATATTTTTTGTAGAAAACGCTTAGGTTAGGTTAGGTTGTTGGGCTGATGGAGCGAGGTGACCCGCGCCTCTTTAGGTCTATTTAGGCCCATTGTGATACCCAATGGGGGATAATCCTAGTTGTGTGGATGTTCCGCTTCCTTCTTACGCCGTGTTGAGTTCCTGGAGCCACCTTGTTCATTTAACATACCTGGAAAGAGATGTTAGTGGTCCGTTTGAAAGTTATGAGATGTCGTGGAAGAAGTAGCTTTCTTAAGTTCTTTTTCTCACTTGATTTAGACTAGGACAGTGACACATAAAGTTAGGTGTGTCCTCGCAGCAATCCGTATCGCCACATCCTCTGCAGATGTCTTTATTATCGAGATTTAGTTTCATAGCATGGTGTCTCTAGTAACTGGTGTCTAGTAACGACAGGTGTCTCTAGTTACATGGTGTCTAGTAACGACAGAGTCTTCCTGTTGCTCTTGATCAGCGCGTTAGTTCGGGACTTATCGTATTTAGGCCACACTTGTCTTGAGATTTCACAGGTGGACAAGGATGTCCATATTGTATTTGCTTTCATCCGAATCTTGTTTTCCACCCGCCTTTTAATTTCACAGAGTGGAGGTTTGATCCATTGAAGGGCCTGATGAGGATCCAATGTTGATTCATGTCGTGCAAGCTCATCGGCTTTTTCATTGCCACAAAAGTTCCTGTGGAACCCAGCAGAGTCTTACATTGTGCAGTGAGCCAAGAACATTTAGCTCTTTGCGACAGCAATTAACAAGTTCGGATTTGATTTCAGTCGCAGCTATAGCCTTTATGGCTGCCTGGCTGTCTATAAATATGGTATTATCGTCTTGTGGTATTGCCCTTATTGACAGTTGGCTGGCTGCCTCCTTGACTGCAAGGACCTCCGCTTGGAAGACGCTGCAAGAATCGGGCAATTTAATTGATTTTTCTATAAGTGGGTTCTCAGAGTAGAGACCTGCACCCGTGCCTATGCTCATTTTTGACCCATCTGTGTATATGGCTATCGATAAACTCTTAGCGGTTCCCCCGATTCCCACTCAGCCCTGCTAAGAAACATGCAGGTAAAAGGCTTTTCGAAGTCAAGGTAGGGGGTAAGGTAGTCGGAGGAGGTGTCGATTCCTATAACGCTGTGAAAAATCTGCGCATGACCAAATGAGCTTGGGGGATCCATTCAGGTGACTGACTGAGCCTCAAGGCGCTTTTGGCAGCAGATTATTGCATATAGAGGTCGAGGGATAGCATATTGAGAATTGCCTCCAGCCCTTAGGTTGGTGTCTTTCTCATAGCTGATGTCGTACCAATACATGCAGCTCTCTGTATTATTGTCATGTAGCGTAGGTTCGTGTTTTTTCCAGCTGCTTGCCACCAGACTAAACACCCATACGTCAAAATAGGTCTAACAATTGCAGTGTACATCCAAAGGACAATTTTGGGTCTGGGATCCCAAATTTTCCCGAAAATGCGACTGCAAGTATAGAATGCGGTTGAGGCTTTCCTTACTCTTTCCTCAACATTGAGTTTCCAGCTTAGTTTCCTGTCAAGAATGCTCTATCGGAGAGTTGAAGACAGGTTTCCTCAATCGTCGGTAGAGGGAATTGCGGTATATTTCTTTTGTTTGTGAACAGCACGAGGACGGTTTTATGTGGGTTAATACCCAAACCGCACTGCTTTGCCCACGAGCTAAGTTTCTCTAGAGCCTTCTCTAATAGTTCGCTGATAGTTGGTAGGAATTTTTCTTTGACCATTAAAGCAAGGTCATCGGCATAAGCCACCACGTGAATCCCTTCCACGCCCAGTCTTATAAGTATTTCATTGATTACCAGTACCCATAGAAGTGGTGAGATGACTCCTCCTTGTGGGGTGCCTCTGGCGGCAGTCACCTTAACAACACTATCGCCTATGGATGCTTTGATCACCCTTTTTTTAAGCAGATTTATAATCAGATTAATAAGGGCTTGGTCAAGGTTTAGACTTCCTAAATTTCGTTTAGTTGCACAGGTCCTAACATTATTAAAGGCACCCTCAATGTCAAGGAAGGCAGCAAGGGTATATTCCTTGTCCTGAAGTGATTTCTCAATCACGCTGACTACTTTGTGCAGCGCTGTTTCAACGCCCTTACCTTTAATGTAAGCGTGTTGGGCTGCTGATATCAATTTAGGGTTAATTTGAGTGCGAATGTAAAGGACGATAGGCTGATGGGCCTAAAGTCCTTGGCAGTCGTGTGGATCGATTTACCTGCTTTTGGAAAGATGACTTTTACCTCTCCCCATACTTTGGGAATATATCCAAGTTGTAGACAGCGGCTAAATAGTTTTTTAAGTACAGATAAAATAATTGCCTTGCTTTTTTGTAAGAGTGTAGGATACAGTCCATCACAGCCGGGTGACTTGTATGGATGAAAAGAGTCAATTGCACAGTTTAACTTAGTTTCATTTACTATGTCTTCTGGAGTTGTAGTTTCAGTTACAGGATTAGTTGTTTCCTGGCTGTGAGTCTCGACGAATTGGCAGCCTGGAAAATGTATTTCCATTAGCTCAAGCGTTTCCGTACAGGATTGCGTCCACAAGCCGTTAGAGGTTTGTAGATAGCTTGGAATCGCTGGTTCTTTAGATAGGATTTTCCTTAGACGGGCTGACTCTGTTGCACTTTCAATGCTTGCACAGAAAAAGCGCCAGGACCTGCGTTTAGCACTGTTGACGGCACTTTTGAAATTCCGTTGGCTTGATTTGTACAACTTCCAGTCGTCTGGCCTATTGCTGGCCTTTGCCCGATTGAAAAGTGACCTAGTTTTCCTCCTAATTACAAGTAGATCTATTGTCCACCACTTTGGTGATTTTCTACTTTGATGCTCATGTAACTTTGTTTTGCTTAGGCCTATCTCCCTGAGGAAAACCTCCCAGTCAGTGTTCCGAGGATTTCGGTAAGTAGCAGGCCTGCGTTTGGTTGTGTTTAAAGAAAATTCAATTATTTTGTGATCTGAGAAAGATTCTTCTTTAGAAACTTTCCAGTTGTCTAAAGAGAGCGAGTGAGAGTTACTGCACAACGTGACGTCAGGCACCTCTCTTCTATTTCTTGTCACAAAGGTGGGCTCGTTACCCTTATTTAATACTAGTAGATTTAAATAAATTCAAAAAGTGACTCACCTCGCTTGTTGATGTCGGAACTGCCCAACTGTGTGTGGTGGGCGTTAGCATCACAGCCAAGGATAAGGTCCCACTTCGCTTTATGGCATTTTAGAATCAGGGATCTGGTGCATGCTGGTGGACTATCCACTGAGTCAAAAGGCATGTAGGTCGATGAGAAGATGAGTGGATTATTCCGATGTCGCTCCCATTTCGCCGCTGCCTGATCCCCGTTGCTGTGGGTGGATAAAAGATTAAGTTTAATCTGCTTTCTAGCCACAATGCATGCTCTATTCTTGAATCTTACCTTTAGTGTATGATAGACCTTTAGGTCTCTGTTCTCTTGACCCTTCACCTTCCCACGGACTAACCATGGTTCTTGGATCAGGGCAATGTCAATTTCTATCTTATTAAAAAGGTAGACAAGATTGACGCTGGCCGCCTTGCTATGGTGCATGTTTATCTGCACCACTTTCAGGCTGACCAGCATCCTCTCCTTCTACCTTCTTCGCTGACTCCCCAATAACTTGTACTCTGCAGGTGGTAATTTCAACGCGTACTTTGTACTTGTTTTTGTGGAGTAGCGGCATCGATTTGTGGTTAAGCAGCACCGTGGCGCTTGTACCGTCCTCCGTGTGCTCTCCCACTTCAATTACTTTCCAGTCCTCGGTGTGAAGTTCTGGATTAAGGTTCTTAAGGTATCTCTCGATCCAGTCCTCTGGAATGTGAGGTCCAGGGATGCGGATGAGATCCTTCAGTCTGGCTTACTCAAGTACCTCCTTTAGGCTAACAACCCTTAAGTCAGCACCAGCCCACGGGGCATCAGTATTGCTTATAAAGTTGTTAGGCCAGTCGAGTGTGTACTTGTCACAACAGTTTAGTATATTGAATTTCTTAATAGTTACCAACGTGTCAAAGCGTGGTTTATTACCACTGGCCTTGCAGGCATCGTTGATCTCAGCGAGAATTCTGTTTTCCACCAGCTTCCATTGGTCTTCAGATAGCTTTTGTTCTAGATTACCAAGGTCGACTACTGCAACCCAAAAGCTCTCCTTGACCAAGTCCGACAGTGTTTTTTGTTTTTTCGCCTGCCTATTGACTACCATGGAGATAGTGTCATCATGCCGACCTCTTTTGGAGCTTCCTGCAGTCGCTTGAGGTTCGGACTGATCCTTGCCCTTCGTTTCTGCAGTTTTCCCGATACAAGATGCCGAGGTTCAGGGCAGTTGGCATTGCGCCCTCATCATCAGGTTCTCGTAGGCTCCTCCGGAGGCCTGCTCCCTAGCTACCTTCACGTCAACGCCAGCTTCGTTGCTTAGATTTCCCTTGGAGCTACCTTTTCCTTGGGGTCCGATTTCTCTTTACCCAGGTTAATTGAAGATTTGGAAGGTTTATCATTTCCTAAAGTGGAGGGCAAGTGACCTTCCTTCTTTGGTTTGATTGGAAGGTTAATCAAACCAAAGATTAACTTTGCTCCTTGGGATTTCTGTTCCCTAACCAGGCGCCAAGCAGTCTTGGTAAGGTCCATCATCTCATGCGCCCTTTTCAGCATGCTTGATTCCTTTTCCGTTAAGGACTTACGGTCGAACTTGTTCAGCCGGATGATGGTCCTTCTGGCGTTGGCTCTTTGGCGTACGGTGTACGAAGCAGTAGTGTCGTTGCTGCAAGTTGGCTTGTCAGTGCCTGCAATAGTAGTAGTGCTGCCATCCGCCATATTGAGGTCAGCTTTTCCAGGCTTGGCACGACTGTACAGATACTATCTGCCGTCACGTTCGCTTCCCCGATGACAGAGTCGGGGCAAGCACTCTTGTACCCGAAAGCATCCGACTCCAGAGTCGCGCTCGATGGATTAGAATCCTTTGAGATTATCGCGATCTCTCCAGTCGGCTTCTTCGTAGCATGTGCTGTCTCTTCCTCCACCTTAGTCAGACAAGTACTAGCTTATGGCTTGATGCATGGTCTGACAGGATTTGGAAAAGTTAACACCGGCTCAAGCGCTGGCCCCGTTGGCTTAAGATCAGAGATTGGCGCCTCCGATCCAAATCCCGACAGGCTATGGCATGTCACAGACTTGGACAGATTTGTCGAACCCCCATGCTCTCCTCTTCCTTTCGGCTAGTCTCCGGTGAGAGACGGGTAATAGGCATGTCATCTCCCGTCGGCACGCTTGCAAGGAAGTCCAGAGCGTTTTTAAGCCTTCTCTGCTCAAGTTCGCTAATGTGCTGCTGCTTATTCCCTAGTCTCTTAACCGTCAATTTGCAGTTCTGTACTCTGTTGCGAATTGACTTGGTCGACGAGATCGAGAGTCTGGACGAGCTAGATATCGAGCAGTTGCCATCGTCACTGAGAAAAGGCTTCCCAATGTTGAAATCAACTGTCCCCACACTAACTTCGTCCGAAGCTTTAGCCCTAGCTGACGGTTCCTGGAGTAAGAGGCTGTCCTCCTCCGCCGTCAGAATTTCAAAGGAGTTAGAGTCGGTTGATTTAAAGCTAGGAGTGCCCGAATCACTCACACCCTTCGCCGAAGATTTCTTGTTGATAAAAGAATTAATTTTGTTCGCACGAGTAAGGTGAAGATGATGTCCATCTGTACTCACCCCCTGTATACAGATATGGGGAATTAGAATTAAAACTCAACAGGTCCCCAGGTATCTAGAGTTGGGTCCCCTCCTCCTTGGACCGGGCTTGGGACCGGCTGAACACCATCGAAGTTCCAGCATTGGGTGGATCCGCACAGGCGGAGTTAAAAACGCTTAGTTTCACATTTTTTTTCATACAAGACTTTGGGCCACGCCCACATTTAAAGGCAGAATTGAAGAAAACCTAACATTTTCCAGAAAAATTTAATTTCGACTGGCCTTGAGCCTAATTTAGGAAAGCATGAAACAAAAAAAGTAGCAGGTTAGGTAAACGAGACATCGTTCCCGATTTGGTTTACATAAAGTTTTTGGCCACGCCCCCTTTTAGGGGTCGATTTTTCAAAAATATTGAATTTAAACCAAAAAATTGCATTTTTACGTACATTTAAGTGTAAATTGCACTATATCTGTGGAAATATCTTATAATGAATAGTTTGTACTTAGGGGCGGTTGGACCACGCCCCTTTTTGAAGTTTGCATTACTTATAAAATGTCAAAAAATAACTATGCCATCAGCATTTTACAATGTGGGATAGGATGGGGTATTCAACGGTCCGTTTTACGGACTGTAACTTCTGCGTACACACTGTAGCACTTACTCCAAATGTGGGCGTGGCCCAATGTCTTGTAAGAGCAAAATGTGGAACTAAGCGTTTTATTTCTAAGTATTTTTTTTTCAATTTCGAGCAATATTGAGTAAACTGCATTTGAAAATTTACCCTTAAAATAGATGCCACGCCCACTAGAGGAGGTTAACCAACTAAATCTGTTTTTTTTATACCCCATCCCATAGGATAGGAGGTATATTAAGTTCGATTCATAGTTTGTAACATAGAGAAATAGTCACCGTAGACCCCCAAAGACCTTAAGGGCATATGATCGAGACCGAATTGTTAGTCGAATGAGCCATGTCCGTCCGTTCGTCCGTGTGTCGGTAGTTTTTAGGCCTTAAATTTTGAGCTAGGAACTTGAAACTTAATATCTGTTCCTTCTAGGCCCCGAAGCAGTACAAGTGTAAAAAGTTTTAAAATCCGCCCACTGACACGCCCACTTTACTTACTAGCATGAAAATTCAAAATTGTCGTAGGAAGCTGAAATTTGGTAAGTGTTATCGTCGCTTAAGTGTATTGTGATTGACGTTTCAAAAAAGGCAAAAACCACCTCCTTTTGGGTGTGGTCATATTTAATTTGCATTTTAATAAGCATTTTTAGTTTGATTGAATCCGAAAAACTTGCGGTATAAAATGTTCCGATATGTGTGAAAGCTGTCAACTGAAATAAATACATTTTTTGCCACGCCAAATAATAATATAAACCAAATTTTTAATGTGAAAATGCAACCAACACGTGTATATCACTTCTGATAAAATATATAAACAAAAAAACGATGTAATTGAAATGGGGTGGATTCCACGCCCATTTTCATGGCTCATTCGACTAACAATTCGGTCTCGATCATATGCTCTTAAGGTCTTGGGGGTCTACAGTGATTATTTCTTTATGTTACAAACTATGAATCAAACTTAATATACCTCCTATCATATGGGATGGGTAAAAAAATTATGTTATTGAAAAGGGGTTGTTGCCACGCCCCTTTTTCTAAAAAGAAGACTCTTAACTGACACATCTTAACACAATTAAAGTTAACAGAAACTTAAATTTAACAACCAAGGTTTTTGACGCATTTTGGAGCTTGGCAGTGGTCAATAGGGATGAGGTATCCAACGATTCGCCTAGGCGAATTGTAACCCTCCCAGTTATTTTCCTTAGCTCACTCTTTCTTTCTGTGAAACAGCAGCTCAATTTCAGCCCCATTTTTTTTCTTTTTCGCAACAGCGACATCGGCCAAGCAATCTTTGGTTGATTTTTATACCCCATCCCATATAGTATAAGAGGTGATGACAATTTTCTATTGATTTCAACAACTTTCTACCCTTCACAGATTTGTTGTCCTGAGTTAGAGGATCACAAAAATAACATTCTGCCGTCTGATACTAGGGGCGTCTGAGAGTTGCACAAAGTTGCACAAAGAGAGTTAACCAATAGTAAGATTTCATACGAAGCTGAAATTTCGTATTTAGCGTCTCGTAGCGATTCCAAGTCATAAAAAGTAAAATTATATCGGTAGACCTGCCGCAGTGGGCGTGGCATAGATCTAAAAAAAAATTACTTAATATATTATGTAGAAAAGACCCAGTCCTAAGAAAAACCTTATATTTTTTTAAATATAGTTTATTTTAAGCCTAATTAATAAAAGAATAAGAAATAAATTTTACAATACAAGTCAGACCAGACTTCATTCTACATATCATTCATACAAAGTTTTTGGCGACGCCCATTTTAAGGGGCCGATTTTACATAAACAAATTTTTTGGCAAAAAATGCATTTTTGCGTGCATTTGCAAACCTAGCTTAAACATATAAGGCCCTATGAAAAAAAAAACATCAGCATAGATATCCCCAGGTTAGGTTTGCAAATGCAAAAACTCAATTCGTGGAGAATCGGGAATAAAATGTGCAGGCGTGTGCGGCAAAAATTTTCACATCACGGTTAAATGCAGCGGTCTTGACCAATACAGCATAGGCGTTCTTGACACGAATACATACTTTAAACTTATTTGTGAGGATTGTATTCAATACATTCACAATGTGGACCTTGTGTTAAAAGACGTTCAAGACATAGTAAAATCCAGTGAGTAAGTGCTTCAGTGTGTACCTAGAAGTTACAGTCCGTAAAGCGGACCGTTGAATACCCCATCCTATCCCACATTATAAAATGCTGATGGCATAGTTATTTTTTGACATTTTATAAGTAATGCAAGCTTCGAAAAGGGGCGTGGTCCAACCGCCCCTAATTACAAACGTTTCATTATAAGATATTTCCACAGATATTTCCAAGTAACACTTAAATGTACGTAAAAATGCAATATTTTGCTTCAAATTCAATGTTTTTGAAAAATCGACCCCTAAAAGGGGGCGTGGCTAAAAACTAAACATAAAATATTAACCAATTTTTTCCCCTTAAATAATATAATTACCCTTAAAATAGATGCCACGCCCACTAGAGGAGGCTTACCAATTAAATTTGTCTTTTTTGTGTCGTACATTCACTAAGAGATGCTAGATGTTAAATTTCAGCCTTTTAGAACGTCTTACACTTTTGAAAATTCAGGAGGTAGTTGCATATTTAGACCGATTGTGGGCGTGTCTTTAAACGGGTTTAAAAAATTCTTACACTTGTACTGCTTCGCATGACGTGCACCTTACGTACGAAGTTTCAGCACCCTAGCTCAAAATTTAAGACCTAAAAACATGCGACGTAGAGACGGACGGACGGACATGGCTCATTCGATTCAGAATTCGTCGGGTCTACCATTAATATTTCACCGTGTTACAAACTATGTGACAAACTTAATATACCTCCTTTTCTATGGGATGGGGTATAAAAAGTGGAAATTATTTGATTGAATACAAAAAAGAATTTGAGGATTCGTTAAAAAATCATGAAGTTGAAATTAAAACCCTACTCGAAGCAATCGAAGCAAGATATGCAGATAGGCTAAAATCTATTAAATCTGCTCAAGAAGTATGCGAAAAAAGTGTTAAAGAAATTAAAAAAAATGAGTGCCCTAAGTGAATCCTTCCAAAGGCATAGCGAAAAAGTTTGTGATAATGTTAAATCGCAAAGTGAAAAAATATGTGAAAGTGTTAATGATATTAAAAAGGATTTAAGAAACGAAGTGGGAAAATTAAACAAAATAAACAAAAGTCGAGTTAAGAAAATGAATTACGCGGAACTAGTCAAGCAAACAGTATACATTAAGCCGAAAACAAAACAAGAGAACTCAGCCACAATTAAAGAAATCAAACAGAAAATAGACCCTTCATCTCTTTCACTGAAAATTGATAGAATTTCTAATAGGAACGAGGGTGCAATATCTATAAACTGCGTTGGTGACGAATCAGTGAAAAAATTCGAAGCCGAGATGAAACAAAAATTCGGAGAGAAATACGATGAGAAGACATTTACCAAACGGAATCCGCAAGTGATGCTAACGGACATGAGTGAAAAGTTGAGTGAGAAAGAATTTTAAGTGTCAATTACAAAACAAAATAATTTGGCAGGAACGGTAAAATGTGTAAAAACTTTTAAGAGCAAAATTAGAGATGTGCACAATGCGGTTATCGAACTAGACATGTGCGACTTTAAAACTATCATGGAATATCGAAAAATTAATATCGGTTGGGAAAAATGTCGCTTATTTGAACATTTCAATCTGAATAGATGTTACAATTGCTGTGGGTATCAACACATTGCCAAAAATTGCAAAAACTGTGTTAAGTGCGCGAAGTGCGGTGTCGACCATGATACTAGAGAATGTAACTCAGCGGAAGCGAAATGTGTTAACTGTGTTAGATATAATGAGAGATATAGGCTTAACTTAGATATCAATCACGAAAGTCAAGACATCAACTGTGCGGTCTATAAAAAGCTTCTAGAGTTACAAAAGAACTAATTGGTATGTTAGCAATTACATAAAATTAGTGGCATATATTGCAATACCGAAGGTCTTACTGGAAATTTCATTGAATTCGAAAACAATTGCTTATGTAACAATTTTGATTTTGTTATTTTCTGACAAATCATATTACTAAGGATATTAAAACATACGAAATTAGTGTTGACGGTTATGAGTTCATTCGTTGTGATAGTGATTTCAGACACACGGGTGGTCTGTGTATATATATAAAAAAAGAATGAAAGTATATATATAAAGTGAATGAAATCGAAAGAACAATGGAATCAAGAATATGGTGGCTGAAGATAAAAATTACGGTTAATAATCAGTCATTCTATATTGAATCGGTTTATTGCGCGCATACGGCTTCAAAGCCGGTATTCTGTGATAAAATGAATAACTGGATTGAGGAACTTGTGAACACGAATAAACTAGATATCGAATAAACTAGGTACGAACCTACCAGAGTCACAGACTCCACAAAAACGCTAATAGATTTTGTGATAACTGAATCGAAATATAATAAAGCAGTGATTGACTTCGATCTAAAAATGAGTGACCACGAGACGATAAAAATCGATATGAATCTAAAGGGATTCAAACATATAAAGGGTGACGTATATAAATACAAATACCTACTTAAAATATAACAAGTCGTTGTATATTAATCATTTAAGAAATAGCACAGAACTAACCTGCCTAGCCAATATTGTAGATACTAATGAAATGGGGAAGGTTCTCCAAAATGAGCTTCTAAGAGTAACAAGTTTGTTCATAAAATCAAAAACTGTGAAATGCAGCACTAATGAGTGGTTTGATGAAAGACTAAGAGCTTTAAAACGAGACAAAATAGTGAAATACGAAGAATTTAGATTTTTTAACAGTTAAACGTGTTGGAATAGTTATCGTGAAGCTAGAAATCGGTATAAAATAGAATTATCTGGAGCAAGAAATATATTTATAAAAACTCGGATATTAAACGCACTCTAAAAGACATTAATCAAAAACGAGACTCCGTTCCACAAGGATCCGTATCCATACTCTCAAACTGCTCTTTTCGCTGATGATGCCCTTGTTTTCATAACAAGGAAAAATTTAGACGAATGTGTAAAAAAACATACAAGAAGACCTAGTCAGATTGAGTAGTTGGCTGAAATCTAACAAATTAAAATTAAATGTTTCTAAATCTAGATGTATGGTTTTTAAACATAACCAAAATGTAAATCTGAGAGTAGATAATCAAATTATTGAACAAGTTGATCAGCTTAAATATCTAGGAATTATTATTGATTCTAATTTAAAGTTTGACCTACATTTAGAGTACATTCTTAAAAAAGTGTCTAAGAAAGTATACTTCCTCAAAAGGATACGAGATTAAATCTCATTTATTTGTGCAATTAACATATACAATGTGATGATTAAACCTCACTTCGAGTATTGCTCTTCTGCACTGAGGGAAAAAGTGCAATTTAAAAATAAAAAAATATTTTTTAATTTAAAAGTCTGCAAATCTAAAGTGTTCCGTTGGAAAAAACAATATTCTGCTCATATTATGAAGAAACACTTATGCTTTTAATATTTTCACTCTACTTTTGAAAAAGCAGGTTATTGATTTTAAATTTATCATTTTTGATTTAAAAATTTGTTCCTCTGAAAACATTTTCAAATGGAATAACTTTGCATCAGAAGTGATCACTTTAAATTTGAAAGTCCCAAATCTGAATTTTAACGCTTTTACTCTAAATATCAAAGCACATATTTTGAATTGAAAGGAAGCGTTTTTAGGTTCATGTCATAAGGCATGCAAAATGCAAAAATGCCTTGGTAGTTAGTATAGTCTTTATTTCTGTGGTGTGAGGATCGGTTTAAAAATTTGTCGGTTCTAAATCCTTTGTTTTGATATAACTAAAAAGTATAATTTCCAAATTGTGATTAGAAACTAAAATATGAACTAAAAATCCGTTGTGACAAAATCTATGCAGTTAGTTAAAAAGCTAACCGAATCATTGCTTATATTCGGTAGCATATTCAATAACGTGGTATGTTCTTTTTTTCAACTTCCCTTTAAAAATTAAGCATAAGAGAAAATTGTTTTAATTAATTGATACTTAAACATTCAAAAGCCATTAATTTAAATTAAACTAAAAATGTTAAAGCATATTCTAGAAAAAAAATCTGCATATTATAAAGCAAGTTAATAATAAGTATATAATAAAATACGAGATAAACCTACGAATTTCTGTTTTTTTTATAATTGTTGTTTTTAACTTTAGCTCCTGGCTCATGATTTTTGAAAGTAAGTATAACGAATGTTAGCCAAGACAGCTATTTCAAGCCAGAAGATCTTCAATTCACAATGAGAACAGAGAAATTAAATCACAATAAATCATTAACCTTCTATTTAAAATAATGAAATGTAATTAGAACATTTTAACATATTAGAACATTTAAAATCAATATATTTATTTTTAAGTTTTACATTGAACATTTTGAAACTAGTTTTAAAACCCTGTTATTTAAAGATTTAACTTTAAATTTAAATGTGAACGTTTTAAAAGTTATTTGAATTAAAAGTATTTCCTTTAAACTTAAAAGCAATACTTTTACCTGCAGCTGAAAAAAACATTTTTAAATTAAATGCCATCACTTTAAAATTTAAAGTGCCTCGTTTTGAAATGTAATAAATTAAAGTTTTCACTTTTAAATCAAGAGTATACAAACACGGTGGTGTTTCATACATGAAAACTTTTAAATTTAAAGTGTTTTTTTCTCCGTGTGTGTTATTTTTATGTAGTGATTTTAAACTTAAAAGCTTGCAGCTTATTCATAATAGAGCAATGAGAGCTATTCTCAAATGTAATATGTACACCCCAATATTGTTTATGTTAGATATGTTACGATGGCTGAATGTTAAACATAGAATTCTGGTCAATGTTTTGTGTTTCATATTCAAAATCAAGTATGGGCTTTTGCCTAATTATTTGAATCGAAATTTACGATATGTTTATGAGTCGCAACCATACAGGTTAAGAAAGACTTTAGACTGCCTTCATATTTTGTAAATGAAGCTCAAAACAGCATTGTATATAAGGGCTTTCAATTGTTTAATTGAATTAATTTCCCGCCGAAATCAAAAGAGAACAAAATTTCTATATTTTCAAAAGAAGTTGTATTAGCCTTGTAAAATGTAATTATCCTCACAATAATTAAAAATATATTTGTAGTATATAAGTATAATTGTGTAGTTCTTTGTAAAATTGTAAAATAAATTCAAATAGTGGATTATACGCTAAATAAATAAATACATACATACATACATGTGGGCATGGCTCAAAACCTTATTAGAAAAAACTGTAGGACTGGGTGGTTTCTACATAATATATTAAGTAAATTTTTTTCGATTTCGAACAAAAATATTGCATAAAATGCATTTGAATTATTATTTTTTAGATCTATGCCACGCCCACTACGACAGGTCTACGGATATGATTTTATTTTTTATGACTTGGAATCGCTACGAGACGCTAAATACGATATTTCAGCTTCGTATGACATCTTTTTTTTTTGGATTTAAGCCCCCAAGACCTTAAGGGCATATGATCGAGACCGAATTCTAAATCGAATAAGCCATGTCCGTCTATCCGTCCGTCTGTCTGTATGTCACATTTTTTAGGCCTTAAATTTTGAGTTATTGTGCTGAAAATTCGTACGTAAGGTCCACGTCATGTGAGCGCAGTACAAGTGTAAAAATTTGCAAGTACCTCCAGAAATTTCAAAATTGGAAGACGTTCTCAAAGGCTGAAATTTGACATTTAGCATCTCCTAATGAATGTAAGACACAAAAAAGGAAATTTAATTGGTAAATCTCCTCCAGTGGGCGTGGCATCTATTTTAGGGGTTGCTCGAAATTGAAAACATATTGCTTAGTATTTTATGTAGAAAACGCTTAGTTCTTTAATTTGTTCATACGAGACTTTGTGCCACGCCCACATTTGGAGGCAGAATTGAAGAAAAACCTTAAATTTTCCAGAAAAACGTAATTTCGACTGGCCATGAGCCTAATTTAGGAAAGCATGAAACAAAAAAAGTAGCAGGTTAGGTAAACATGACTTCAGTCCAGATTTCGTTTATATAAAGTTTTTAGCCATGGCGCCTTTTGGGGGTCCATTTTTCAAAAATAATGAATTTGAACCAAAAAATTGCATTTTTACGTACATGTAAAAGCGTAACTTGGAAATATCTTATAATTGGAAGTTTGTAATTAGGGGTGATTGGACCACGCCCCTTTTCGAAGTTTGCACTACTTTTAAAATGTCAAAAATAACAATGCCATCAGCATCTTACAATGTGGGATAGGACGGGGTATTCAACGGTCCGTTTAACGGACTGTAACTTCTGCATACATACTGTAGCACTTACTGGTTTTTATTTATTTTGGGTAGTTTGAGCGACGAGTTTGGAGGCTTTTTGAAC